>JBBMJM010155901.1:0-10365 GCA_037832705.1 Centriscus cristatus | reverse complement strand
ACACACACACACACACACACACACACACACACACACACACACACACACACACACACACACACACACACACATCCATCCATCTCCCCCACCAATTTACACTTGGTTGCCCCCGGAACTATAAAACAGGTGCCCGTTGCCGTGGGAAGCCTTTTGCCTGCGCACCCCGAGGACACAGAGACTGGTGAGTACACAACACACTCCTTTGTTCATCACTGTAAAGTTCCTGCACAATGTGCAAAAAGCAATGTGTTGAAACATATTGAGCAAAACTTCAATAAAGTGCCTGTGAGGTTGTTTCAGTGCATTTGCACCCGTATTCAGTCCAAAATGGTGTCATGTGTGCAAAGCCATGTGCTCTTCATCGCTATCGGTTACAAAAGAGAATTAGATATGTTTTCAATCCATCTACTTGAAGAAAAGGAAGGTTGGAAATTGGTATTCGTTCATTTCCCAACACACTATGTGGTGATGTGCAGAACTGTGATGGTTGTATTGGACTTTTTAAAATAACTCAAATGGATCCATTTGTTGACTTGTGTGCAAGTGCACTTTCACTGTTTGTGATTTATTTAAGCACAGAATGAACACACATGTTGTTTCCTGTCAATGACTATTATAGCACACTACTTTTAATGATGCTATTTTCATATAATTTTAAATGTGTTTTTGTTTCCCATCATTCAACCACTGGTGACATTTCTAAATAATAAACATCACAGTGCAAATGGATTTTACTAAAAGGTTGATTTTCTGCTGCTGGCACACACTCAATAACCAGCTTGGCTACTGAAACTTTCCCCTCCAGTGGAGTCTCTCTTTTGTCTTTGATTGATTTTGGTTTTCAGTCCTGCATTTTTCATTTTTATGGCATCTTCAGTTGTGTACCCTTCTTCTGATACATTGCATTCTTATTTTCATTACCGGTGCTAAATGTGACAGCGTTTTGTGCTGTTTTCTCCCTGCAGTTATACTTGACATTCAGGGGGCTCTGGTACAGTTCTCAACATTAAGACGCTTTCACTCAGGGGAAATAATCCCACACCAGAAAAAGACCACCTGTTTTTGGCCTGGACTTGTTTGGTTTGCACCTGATTGTGATTACTGTGTTTGAATTGGACAAAACACACCCACCCAGAAAATGGACTCCTGATCAGTTCACCTGCATTGAAACCTTTCAATCCAGTTTTATTTGTAACACCCAGCATCACAATTACAATTCTCGATAGACTTTGCAGTCTGACTGGTAACCAGAGAAAAATGCAGAAATCTCAGGGAGAACCGCACAAAGAGCGATCCCTCTCCTGGGGATGGACAGACCAGCAACTCAAAGACAGACACCGTTCTAAACACACACGCATAAATCTAACTTAGCTGTTTTCACCCTTTGGCTGCTTGACTTGTTGCTTGAATTTATTATCTCTGTGCACATATGCAATGTTTGTCTAGTGTTTTTATATTTCTTTTTGACAATTGTTGGGCATCCATGCTAATGAGGCCCAACAGGAACACACAAGGACAATGCAATTAAAGATAAATAAAAGAGCATCATCATATCAACCACCACAGTGTGTGGAGTGTCTCCTCCTCTCATTGCCACAGGGACCTCCATGCTATAGTAACAACCCCTGATGGACAACTGTAGTCGTAGCAACAGTTGGTTTGAGAAGCTCTTTCACACTGGGACAAAAGAGGAGGAGGAGGAGGAAGAGAGGGCAGAGTGCTCCGTTATCCCGGCCTGCTGCAGCTCCTCGCCACATTCCATCGATCCATGCACGCTCCGTCTCTCTTTCTCTCTTCTGTCAGCTGACCCCACATATCAATCGCTGCTCCCACCGCACAATTAACTGATTTCCCTCCTCAACCAGCTAATGAGGTTTCAGATTCATAAATAAACTGATTTAATAAACATTTTCTCACTCTGACCTCTCCAACCATACAACGCTAACCGGCTACATGAGTAAATCTGTCCAGTTCAAAAGCAGCATGCTAGCAGATTTCCAACCCCCCCCCCCCCTTTTTTTTTTCATCAACTTATTTTCCACTCACCCACCCTGGTGCTGCTCCCATCATCTCGTCCTCTTGTATAATGCATCATCTCAGGATATCTGCATCTCAGTCTCTCTCACTGTCATTCTGTCCCCCATACTGTCCCCCTCCCTCTCACTTCTCCGTTCCCTGCTCCAGCCTTCATTCTCCTCGCTCCCTCCATCAGCACCTCCCCTTCGGGCTCTGTGCAGCCCGGGTAGTTCCATGAGTGAAAGCGCTGAAAGAGCCTGAAATATTGATGTCCCCTGTTGAAAACCACCTCCAGAACGCTCTGTAGGGGGACTGCCGATCACGACTGCGGGTCAGGAAGAGTCACAGTGGCTGAACTTCAGCAAGGAGGAGGAGGTCGGTCCTGACAAATGGAGAGGAGACGACGGAGAAGGTCCATGTGTGTGAGAACCATCTCAGCTGCCAGCTGGTGACTTCACACACACATCACACATTTCCTTCCAGCTGATCTGGGGTCTTCATCCAAGGCAGCTTGTGTATGTTGGACTCGCACCACACAGCAGCACACACTCGTCTTAACACCAGCCCAAGCTGCTTGGTTCTTTTTTTCATGTGCCCCTCCCCCATCCTATCCTCCCCCCTCTTGTTCTTCTGCTGTGTTGGTTCCCGTCCTCTTCCCCCATTGCTCTTGACATCGTGCTCCCATACATCCACACCTTTTATTACCTTTCCTTCTTTCCCTTTTCCTTCTGTTTTCCTAAACACATCAACATTTTGTGTGTTTGTTGATTTTCTCCTGGTGACGTTTGCTCTCCGGTGAAGGTCACTGTGACAAAGGGACTCATAAGTGTCACCAAGGCGACCGCATGCGGCTCGAGAAGCTTAGGGAGCGAGAGCTTACCGATTCATGCTGGTTTAAAAGGCTTCTTCTTGAGTGTTGACTGAAGGTGTCGACATAAAAAGTCTTCAAGAGTCTTATTTCATAAGTATCCTTCAACGCGTTCACACATACACCAGCCAACATGAACACAATCAGTCCAACCTCATACATGCCCTGTAATTTCTGCCACACAAAGGATTCAGCAGCATCAGCTGGTGAGACGAATGCTGAAACATACAGAAAACAAATAATCTGATTTACTTTTACAAATTGTCTTCCGCACGGGAAATGCTGATGTATGATCTGCCCCCGATTCAATTTAGTGGGATGGTTTTGTTTTTGCTGTGGCAGTAAATCTAGGTACACATGTTCAGATCAGTCACTTCATAAATGTCTCTTTCACGTCCTTCTCTCCTGTCTTTTGCTCACAGTAGATGAAGAGGTGAATAACAACCACTCGAGCACAGACCTTGATAACAAAGCAGATCGATTGCACAGTCAAGCATTGGATTGATCTCTGTATTTTTCCAAACAAAACTACTACGACGTATAATTGCGAAAATGATACTTTTAAGAAATGTTTTATAATTTGAAAGACTTGAAGAAATGGCATTTGTGACACTTTCGATCTCACTGAGATCAGCAGATGGAGAAAACGGTTGTTTCGTCACCAGTTAATTTTCTTACTTTCAGTTGTTGAGCGGCTGCTTCGCTCACACCGCCACAGGCAGAGACGGTCACAGCTGCCTGTCAAAATTAAGGCCATCCTCCTCTCTCTGGGCACTGATTTAAAATGTAGATGTGAAACATTTCAGCATCAGTGACTGTTATCTTATTCATTTCTACCATCTGCGGTTACACTGGACAGCTCATCCTGAATGTGCGGCAGCCAGACTGAACTACTGAACTACTGATCTAACATTGAAGTCGATTGAGAAAACTACTTGAAGAGGCTGCAACCAAGCAACTCTGCCTGCAACGTCATCCCAGCAATCCACCACAGCATTCCTGTGCTGTGCGTGAATTAAATGTCTGTTATCTGTTGTAATTGGAAGAAGACCAGACATGAGTTAGCGGGGCCTACTCCTTCAGCATGGTCAATCAGTTTGTTGAACGAAAACCTTAAATATTCAGAGGAAGGAAAAAACAACAACAACAAAAAACAATAGACACAGTTGGCAATGTTCCTATTCAATGGAATGATATCTCGATAACCTGATCTGGCTGAAGTTGAAACAATTCAGGACGTATTATGGGTCGAGATCTGTCACCAAACTCTGTCTGAGACCACGCCTCATTTAAATAATGAGGCGAGATCTGTGATCACCATTTCTGATGATGCTGACAACTTCACTGTAGCGTGTAGCTACGCCAGTGGGGCAGGGAGTTATGTAACCCGTCCATCCAAACAAGGACATTCGATGAGAACGAGTTTGGGATTTGGAAATATTTTGAGCTAGGATTGGATTATAGACAAAACATTTGTGAGCAACACATTTCCAGAATAAAATACTCAGGAAACACACTAAACATTCCTGATCCACCTGCTTTTGAGATACAGAGTCTGTGCAGCCACCTTGAAGATGAGATGAGTCGGTAAAAGCAAAGCAAGAAGACAATTGCACAATCACATTTGTCTTTTTGACAAGTTGATCTAAATGTCAGTCTGCAGAGTCATTGCAAATCTTCCATTGAATACTGTCCAAATAACCAACATGTATCATCATGACACATGGGTCTATGTCCGATACTTCTTAACAATCTGTAAGTTTTGACTCGAACAGAGTGAAACAGGAACAAGAGGAAAAATCTCCCACTTTAACAAAATCTTCACCTGCAGCAAAGCACTCGACATGTTCGGTTCCTGTGACTCAGGAGTTTTTGTCAGTGACAGCGGGTTTATACATCTGCTACACTGACCTTGTGGGTAAAAAGCAGAAATACTTTAAAAGCGATGTCCCTTGAATGAAGTAATACATAAGTGCAATGCACACCCATTTAAATAAACGGGTGTGAATGTTGAATGAATGTTAATAAAGTCCCATTTTCTACGTACATACAGACATCAACTTCAAGTTTGTGCCACAACTGAAGTCGGCTGTTATCTCACAAAATGGGCAAGCCCTGCAGGATTAACCGCCAACCCTCCTTAAATCTCTCGCCGTTAAAAAAAAAAGAAAAAAAGAAAGACACAAGCTCTTGCAGGGATACTGTTGGTACAGCGCAAACATTTGTAATAATACCAACAGGCACTGTCAGGACCCCGTCACTATCAACTATCAACGGAGTAACTCCCCCCGCGAGATCCACCCCAGGGTTCAAATGTCAGACTGTCACAGCGATTTGCTAATCTTGTTGCAGATGTCACGCAGGGAAGTTAAGAGCTTCTCCTTGTTATGTAGCGTTGGCGACAAATGAATGAATTAAATAATATGAAATTAGAACTGTCTGTAAAAGTTGAGACAGAGACAGGATGTAGAAAAAAAGCTGTAAAAATAGTCTCAGTCAAGAATATCACAGTGCATTTCATGCTTATTTGAAATAAAAGTGCCCAGGTGCAGCAGTGTTCTCTTCATGCTGCAACAAAAATGAGTTTTTGTCAGTTTATACGTGCTTAAGCAACTCTCGTGGCAGAAACAATCACTTGCCATTTTCAAATGCCGCAGTAACAAGCTGAAGGAACGCAAAGACAAACCAGAAACCAGACTGCCCCCCCTCCCACTCCCTACCCCAAACCGTAAGAGACCTAATCGCTGATCTATGCCTATATGTTACGTTGGTCCCTGGGTGGACAGATAAAACCTGATGTTTCCTGGCGTCCACATCCTCCTCCAGGTCAGAAACAAGCGCTGCAGACAGAAAGGGAGAGATAAGGGAACGGACGAGGGGCCAAAGAAAGTGAGGGAGACGTAATAAGAACAAAAGGATGAATAAATCAGAGAGAGCAAGAGGAGGAATGAAGCAGGCATTAAACGAGACAGAGGCTGAGCTCAAAGCACTCTGACATTAACTCGCTCACAGCCACAATTCAAAGCTTTCCACTTGAAAATAATCCTCATCTGATCATTTCCTATTTGACTGACAAACTCTCAACAGTCTGATGAGACATGAGGACATGAGGTACATGTGGTAACACACACACACAGACACACACACACACAGGCATTGTCATGATGGTTTCACATCTTATTATTCTCTCATCCAAATGTAACTTGTCGTTCTGTAACGGAAGCACATTAAATGACGACAATGATCGTTTCCTCTTCAAGTCAATTTCATTGCCGTAGTGCTGAAACAAGCTCAGCTATTTTTGGTGTTGTCGGTGTCTGTCTGTGCACATTTGTATGTGTGTGTGTGTGTGTGTGTGTGTGTTGTGACCATATGTGACAATTTAATTATCGGTCAAGACAACCTCAGTCTCCACATCCTGTCCTCTTTGAAGGAGCAGCACATTCCATCCCCATTTCCTCTGGATTCCTCCCTTAATGCCCCGATTCCTCCTCTCCTCTCCTCTTTCTCCTGACAGTGATACTGACAATTAGGTCAGCAGTCGGCCTATTTAAAGCCAAAGGAACTCAGGACCTAGATTTGCTCTGTCACTTGAGAACATCAAAGACTGTGCTACATCACATGTAGGTGACATGTACAAAAACCTTTTGACCTAAAGGATTCAGAATGTTTTATTTTGTTTTGTTTTTTTTAATAAATTTGAGTCTGTGTGTGTGAGTGAGCGAGCGAGAGCAAGACTCGGCGTACTTTCTGTTGTACTTTGGAAGAGGTCATGTGAGGTTTTGCATCAAATATACATGGGCGCATGTGGCCAGCGAAATATTCAGTGGTGTTGTGAAGGTCAGTCTTTTCTTACAGCATCTTTGACACTCTCTGCTTTTATCCAGATGGTTCAGAGCAGGAGTCACATGTGTTTACTTGCAGTACCAAGGACTAAATCACACTTCTGATCTCTGTAAACCTGATGGTCCGAGAAGGGCTTGTACCTCGCAGTGACGTAATTTCTGGGTGAGTTGTTTGAGTTCTACTTGCAGGAACAAAGACGTTCTCACACAAGTTTAGTTGATAAGCAACACAACATAAGAACAAACCCATTGGAGTAAAGAAGTTCTGTGTGTACTTCTATAGCGATATCCATTGGTCTAACGCCATCAACATGACATTGCAGACATAATATGATTAAATTAATGGTATTTACTTCACTGTTGGGTACTTTGATCCGATCTGCTTGTGGCCGTTACGATTTTGTTCTTATTCACTGAACTCCAGACACTTGAATTGCATGCGCAGGCGGTGCAGGTGAAGACTGCATGCTGCCGAGGCATTCACATCAGCAGAATCCCGCAGAAAGACACGTACAGTAAATCAGCCAACAATGGCGTTTTGTTACACCGATTACTGTCTTTTGCCGGTTCACCACTGAGCAAACATCGAGCAAACGCTGAGCTTCCAGTGTTATTCATGCCTCTCGTTGCTGTCTCATGGGAGCTTATCGATCTCTACAAACCCACTGAATGTAACTTATGTTGCATCCCGGGTTTCTACCTGGAGAGAACCAAGCAAGCACCTATGATTCTGCTGTAAATCACCAACGTAAGAACCTGCTCACAGCACAGAGAGACGTATTTCTTGGTATCCAATTTAAAATCTCTTAACTAAGTGTCGTGCATCAACACTAGTTTGTGAATTATCATCTCGTCGTCCAAAACCGGCACAATTTCATTAAACTATCACATTCAGCCGCCGTCGACGAGGCACGGGTCATGACTGTTGGCTAGACAAAGAGTCACACAGCCGACGAACACAAAACACATTCTCCATCAAATTGTCCCTGCTCCATGTTTTATGCATGATGTTCATTCAGCGTGGTGGCAGTGATGAGCTATAAGCGGAGTGATTCAACATCAGAACACAGGCATTTATACAGATTACAATCCTTTTGCCCGGAGCCATTTGTCTGATCTTTCATTTAACCAACAAATGGTTATAGTCATGGATTTAATCTTCTCTGTAATGACATTAACTTATATGGGCCACATCCAAGCTGGTTGTATGCAGCTGGTGCGCCTGCAAAGTCCGCACATACGAGTGAAATCAGGTCACGGGCATGTAATAAGGAAGGATTCACATTGTGGCAACTATTACTAGTAATATTAGTAATAATCTAAATATCATCTCCCCCTCATAGGAAGAATGAGTAATACAATTTCATTCGTTGTATTCACTGACACTCATTCACTCACTTTACAAACACTCTTATGCGTCAGTGTTCAATATTGAATATATATATATATAACAATTGCTTAAGATTGCTGATCTCAAAGTCATCTTTATTTTCAAACATATCTGCGTGATAGACGGCATAGATGAGACGACAGTCCTCTCAACACAGGGTGCAAACACATCATCAGTGATCCATCTAAATAGCTGTAGGTTATGACCTCACTGAGGACATTTAATCTTCCAATTATCTATCTGACTGTGTTGAGAGCCCGAACCCATCAGAGACAACAGAATTCTAGATTTTCTATATAAAAAATGTCAAGAAGGCATATACACTGGATTCACTACCCCCAAACCCTGTTTGGCACATCTGACTACAACCGAGTTAATCTATTCCCAGTGTCTATACCTGTTGTGAGAAGGTGGTCATGTGATGCAAAGCGTCCTCTGCAGGGATACTCTGAGGCTGCAGACGAGGACGCACTCCGTGACCCCTGTGGAAACGACATCCCTGACTGAATCTATAACAGTATATCAACTGCTGCGTCGATAGCCTCGTGCTCACCAGGACAGTGAGCTGCTTCCCCAACAACAAGCCTTGAACCACTTCAGCTTGTCGACCCACTGATGTATCGATGTGCAACCCAGGTCATCAACTCCTGTTTTGGAACCAGCAAAGTTTTCTGTAAACAAGAACTCTCAAGACATATGTGTCCACACAAAATCACTGAATATGCGACAATGCACATGCCAAACCTGTAAGTGGCGCTGTAACGCCACCGCAGGCACAGAACATGGGGATACAACCTGACACAATAGAACCTGTGTGATGTAAACAAACACGCAAAGAAGACGCTGGCAGACAGTATGAGTCTATTAACTATTAACAGTAGTATTCTGCCAGTCTTAGTGGTGGGGTGAGTGCATGCAGGTTGAGGGAGGGTTGGGGTGTTTATGTTTGTACACATGGAAACATTATGTCTTCATATTTAATCAGTTACCGCTTGAAAATTGATTTTGTTCTGGCTCCAAAAATCTGGTTCTGTGTGGACAAAATGTCCAAACACGAAACAAATTTAGGCTACAGTTTAGGTTGTCTATGTATTGTCACAGAGTTTTGAATGTTTTCACTACATTCAAATTCAAACATCTGATAAAGGAGGTGTACTAGAGCTGGCATACACAAAAAATAGATTTGCTGTTTGATTTTACACAAATGCCAGCAGCAACCACTTTCTGTCTAGAACCAGAGAAAGAGGTTATACAGGGCTAAAATGATATTTGAGGGGGGAAAAAAAATCACATGTTTAATTCATATTGCTCACATGCGTCTGCAATTTTTTTTTTTTCAAGGATGCTGACAAGTTGTCAATGAGTCAGCCTGGCAAGTGTGAGCGAGCAGGGTTAGCGTGAATTAGCGCTTCATTGCTAAGCCACAGTGATGCCGCAGAAAGGATGATACAATTAGACACACTCTCCTCAGATAAGCCAGTGTCACCTCAGGCCGTTAATCAAGGTCCTCACATGATCTGACTGTCACAGATAACTGTTGATCTGCTATGACTTCATCCTCATCATCCCTGATGTAATGCTTCCAATCCCAAACAGTCTCAAAGTTGGACTCTACTGGCATTTCACATCAATATATTACAGAAATCATGACGTGAAAAAAGCAGCCAAACACTTGATATGTGATCGTCATACTGGGCTTAAAAACACATTTTCCACACACGTGCATAAATCCATAAATCCCTCATCTCTTTTTGTAGCGTCATTTATTAAAGAAAAATATATGAAGCAGCCTCGACTGACGGTGACCTGCCATCATTTGTGCTGAGAAAATGTTTGAAGCTGCAGTTCAAATATGGCCCTGATACATGGATGTTTGATTGTGTCTCCTGAGTTTCTTCTTCTGTTTCTCGGGAACTGGAGCTGTTTACATACCTCTGCAATCCATTCTGTCCTATGTCTGTTTGCCCCCCTCTCTCTGATACCCTATATTTGTCACTTGCAGCTCTGCAGTGAAGTAATTACTTCAAAACAGCCCACATCGAAAGGCATGTCAGCTGGTTTATTTCGACTTCAAACACTGACGAATCTCACCATCGTGCTCTGACAGCCTCGTGCATCAGAGCTGTTTTCCAATCCGCCATACATGCAGCTTAAAGCACTGCACGCACATAGGCACACACACACACACACACACACACACACACACACACACACACACACACACACACACACACACACACACACAC
>JBBMJM010155890.1:0-10365 GCA_037832705.1 Centriscus cristatus | reverse complement strand
CCTCCTCCTCCTCCCCCTCCTCCTCCTACGTCGGTGTAATACAAACCTCGTGATCACCCATTCAGCGGTTCCTGCGTCCGCTGCTTTGTGGGGAAATCAGACGAGCAGCCGAGGCGCAGGAAAGCCAGAAGTGTCCGACAGGCAGGCAGCAGGTGCCGGGGAAGTTGCAGAGGCGCATCCCTCCGTCTCTCACTCACTATCTGGGAGAAAGCGAACGCGGCTGTAACTGGCGTCCAGCCGGCACCAGCTGATCCTGTGTAAGTGATTCTCCACTCTGTGTCAACACGTTGGTGAATGATTGGAAAGCTCGGTGCACTTTCATACCTTGATCACATTTCCTTCACCCCCCCCCCCCCCTCCCCACCCTCCCTCCGCATCTCTCTCAATGCCTGGGTTTGCGTGTTGATGTAACACATTATTCTCATATGTCAGGAACACACACGCTGTCATGCAGTCGTGGCAGTGTGGACGGATGGATGGATGGATGGAGGGAGGGATGGATGGGTGATAGGTGTCGCTTCAAATAAAGGGAAATGCGGTGTTTTCTGCACCTCCATAGGTGTAGAGACCAGAGCCAGAAAGTGACTCATCCTCCTCCAACAGGACGTGTGTTTTTAATCAGCAGAAGCTGTGTTCCGATAAAGTCATGTTTGGTCTCCATGGTTGCAGGGGGGGGGGCCCAAAGGAATGCAGCAGAAATCCCTCTTTTGGCAGCTGCTGGGTGTTCGTGGGGGTGATGTGCTCAGTGCAGGTACCTGTTGACAGCACTCAGCCTGGAATACATTCACTGCACATTAGATGAATCAGCTGGCTGCTCTGAGCAATCATTGAAGGCAAACTAAGAGGGCTCACCCTGGACTTACACCCCACCACCACCCCCTGTTTCTTGGTGTGTGCGTTTGTCTCATGAGCAGTGACTCAGAGGCAGATTCAATTAGTACGTGCAGGTTACATTGTGTTTCCAGTGTGTTCCCGTCCTCACTCTGCTGGCAAATGATCGTCATAATGAGGGATTTCATTGTTTCCTGGGAGAAATATTTAGAAAAGAAAGAAAAGTTGTGTGTATTCATCTTGAGGCGTTCTGGCACAGTGGCTGGTTTGTGTGTTTGTTTTCTGGTCTGAGGAGCAGCTCCCACCTGGGGACGTCCTTTCCTGCATCTTTTGGACGTCCGCCTGCTCCCTCACACCTGATTGACAGGAAATCTCTGCGCAGCTCCGACAACAAGCTGTTGATTTGAATGAGGTGTGACATCAGAAACGCCCAGGATCAGAACCGCTGCTTCATGGTGAACGTTGACGTGGCTCGTCTTTGGCCCCCATGTCTTTCTTCGGTCATTGACTGCTGGACACCCTCCCTGCAGAGCGTTGCATCATCAATCAATGAGTCCATGTGATGTGGGTCTCATCAATGGCTGCTGACACAGAAACACCCTCAGTGACCTCACTAATCGGACGTCTTTTTAAAGGGAATCCTTATTTAGTCCTGGTTATTGAATGTGCTCAGTGTCATTTTTGCTCTTTAACAGCTCTTTGTGGTAGCGATGGTTTGTTTTACAGCAGAGAATGATTAGGTTGGAAACACGGACGAACCTGAATGAGACTGATGCATCAGCGCACCCCCGAATTTGATGTCTTTTGTTATTCTATTCAGAGCATCAGATGAGGAAGCATAACTCATATTTGTACTGTTTGCTGTAGTTTTCCTCTTAGAAATGTGTCTGCCGAGAAGGTAAAAGTCAAACTGGAGTGAAAGCCACATCTGGGAACCAGGCTGTCTGAGGCCTTCAATAAATGTCACCTTCGTATGTGAGGCGTTCAGGATAACGTCTGTGCTTGTTGCAATTTTCCAGGAAAGCTGTGAGAGAAAAGGAAAAGGTCAGTCGGCAACAGCGACCGGTGAAACTGAGTCAAGAAATAGTCGAACAAAGAAGCTGCAGTCATAAAAAGCAGGAAGGGAAGTGATGAGACGGCAAGAGAGAGATCACAGATTGAATGTGGCTCTCTACGACCCCGACGACCACAGCGTTTAATAAAAACAGACCAGGTAGTTTTTAGACAGTTGGTTGCATCAATGATTACTTAATCCTGTGAGGGAAATCGATAAATGATGGCTGCATGTTCCTGAACGCACCACACACGGACAATGACTCAACCTGCTGCTGAATGAGTTGAGTGAGTTTTGCAGTTGCTGTTTGCTCACTGAACGTCCTCCCAATTCAAATCTCTCACCCCCTCCCTCTGTCTCTGTCCCTTCCAATGAAGTGTCTAAAACAAGCAGTTCATTTATCGCTTGGATGCATCCGCCCTTTATCGCTCCGACAGGGCCTCGTCCTCAGCTCGCCCGTCCTCCGCTGCCTCTCAGAGCCGAGCCCGTTGCCGTGGTGTTTCCTGTGTGGGACGATTTAGTATCAGTGTGTACGTATAATCATTATTGACGTGGAGCATTGATGTTCTCGGTTTGTCTTTGAGGAGAAGACACTTCACTCTGCTGGGAGATGCTTCAGAGTGACCTACTTTCTGTTCGGAGTGTCCGTCAGACTCTTGTCCCATGACCATATTACACCGGTCGACTCCACCGGGGTGTGAGGGGAAACACGAGAGTAGTGGAAAGTCATCTCCGAACCCACCAGCCACCAGGTTGACAGTGAACAGAGCTACTGAGAATAGAAATAATCATTTCCTGTCGGGTCAAGCTCTGTGCTAAAGATGGATTTATATATTCTGTATTTTGTACAGCGAGAACGCAGAAAACCCAGGAAGCTTATTTAAAGCTTAGACCTAAATAATACAGTCTCAAAACTTCACAGTTGTGTGAAAAAAAATACAACTTGCACAGAATGAAATAATATTCATTTATAGTAACGATAGGTACACTGTCCAGAGCTGCCGGTCGAGACATCGGAGACATTATGTTCAGACATTTTTATGTTTGTGGCACGTCGTCTGCCAGGGTTTGGCTCTGCACTGTTGACTCCCATCAGTATCTGCATCACTCCCGAGGCAGTCAATCTCTCAGGCATAAATGATTCTCTATCCCCGTCCTTGACACCACTCACTATAAAAAGAAGGCCTGAATAACTGCCTTTCCCTTGTGGCTATACAACAATGGACGTACAGTAATTAGGGTCGAAGCAGTCGAGCTTCGTCGGCACCCGATGTGTTCAGCCTTTTCTTTACTAGTTTTCATTTTTCCTCACGGCCGCTAGTGCTTCTACTTCAGATATGGAATCCTTTTTTGAAGTAGCTGACGGCAAATCCCTGCAAGTCTCTGAATTCCAGGCTATTTCTTTTAGAGCCAGTTCAGCCTACAGCTGTATCGATGGACACAGCTCAGGATATAATGACCTTTGTTTTGTTGCCAGATGTGCGAGGTTGTAACTCTTTGATGTATGAACACCAAACTAAATGGAACCTTTCCTCATGCTGAATTACATTTGACGTGTTCTTTTCTGGTCGAAATGTGAGGTTCCATTGTCCGCCTAATCGATGCCGTCGCCACATTCATTCAAGTGTTTTCAGAGGCCAAAAACTTCCCAAACGTATCACAGCAGATTGCTCTTCTGAGCCTCAAGTAATTCACAAATGGATTTTGGATTTGAAAAAAAAAAAAAAAATCTGCCACTTCCAATTGAACTCAGCAAACAGGAAGTGGTTCAGCAAAGCTTTGATGCACGTCAGACCGGGTATGTTGTTGTTTTGTGCCGGGAACTTAATTAACGTGCCGTTTTCATTTTGTCAGAAAAAAAAAAAGTACTTCCAATAACAAATCCAGAAAAATATTTTTTTGCCACAAAAATCTATCGGCTGAGTTTAAATAGCTTTAGGACTGAAAAGGATGAGTAAAGAGGTAGTAATGGCCTGGGATTGGGTCTTACTACCTTCCTCTCCAGGCTACTATTTAACAGAACATGAATCTGTTTCCCAGCAATCGTTTTAACGCTTTCAGTCAGGTGTTGTGGCTCCTCAGACTTGACACAAGCTTCCGTCTGCCTCGACCAACAAACTATCAAAGGGCTCCCGTTTGTCAGAAGTCAGCTGCCGAGATCTTCAAGAGAAGGTTCCACATCACAGCTGCACCTCAAGTTCCTCGGGCCATGTTTTGTAATAATTTGTTCCCTTCATGGTGCCTTAAAATCAAGGTGACTTGAAGTCCGAACCTCAAAGCGATGGGCAATGAGCTGCCCGAGGAAATCAGCTCAGCAGCGTCTTTTAAGTATCGTCCAAAGAGAGAAGAGCTTTTTCTGATTCGACTGCTTTTTTTTTTTTTGTCACACAACCCTGAAGTTATTTAGTTCCTCAATGGATCCGACTCTGCTCAGGTGATCATGCTTTGAAGTTGCTGCTTTGTGTGCAAAGTGCTCACAAACAGAGGACACTGGAATGAAAGTGATGGGTTTGGTGCGTTGTGTTTGTGCTGTGTGTTAACACTTGTTGGGCTCTGACAGACTGCGGCTGAGCGGCATGATGCCACATCCGTCAGACCGACTGCTTTTATACCCTGTGTGTAAGGATGTGACACTTTGTGTTTGTCCTGAAACAAACGACTCCTAACAGTCCCTGATGGAAAAATCCGTTTGAGGCTGAAAGATCTAGACACATTTTCTGATTTGTTTCTTTCTTCCCTCCTCCACTTTCTTCTCCTCAGCCGTCCTTCGATCTTAATTATCAATAAATGTCCCATAGAATATAAGGATTCTCTTCTCTTGAACCGTAGTAGCATCGGTGCTGCTTTATGGTTTCATTGAGCACCCATCTGTGAGTCCATTTTTGTCAAGTACGTTGATTTCTGGCCAAATAGCTCTTGAAACAGGTTTGTCTGTCTCGTCCATCTTGTGTCAGGGTGCTCATGTTCTCGTCTAATGGCTCATCCGTTCTCATACCGCCTGAGTGAAAGCTTTCCAGCCTGGTTTGGAAACACACTCGATTTTTATTACAGACGGACAGTGCCGCCATCACTTTGTTGAAAGTACAGATACAAGTTGTATTGTGTCTTTGTTTGACTGGTCTGGTTTAAAAGGCTCCAGTACTTTTTTTTTTTTTTAGACGTGACTAATGTTTCTGTCCATTAGAGAAGAGCGTAGGAAGCCAGCTGACGTAAATCTGATAGTGTTTATGATGGTCATAAAAGGCTGAGTACAGACATGATTGCTTTTGTTGACCATTTTTCTACATTTGCAGACGCACGTTTTTATGCTTTTGCCCTGTCATCCTTCCAGGGTCGACGCAGCCTCGGCCCCCAGAACAGCCAGGACCTCTCCTCCTCCTCCTCCTCCTCGTCTCTTCCTCTCTGGAACCAGCAGCCGTCCAACGTGGCGAGGCCAGGAGTGATGGGCCGGAAGCTGGACCTGTCTGGCCTGACGGATGACGAGGCTGAACATGTCCTGAAAGTGGTCCAGCGGGACATGAAGCTGAGAAAGAAGGAGGAGGAGAGGCTGAGGTGAGCTGTTAATCCTCTGCCAGGGCTTTTTATTTGAAACACACTGGGGGTGACGCGGGGTGATTCGACAGCGTCTGATAAGCCGAGATGTTCATTGTGAGCAGAAATGAGCAGCTCAGAGATTGTCACTGTTAGTTCTATGACCTCAATCATTAAGTGTCAAACTCAAATTCAACTTATGTTTATTGAAAGAAATAATCGCAAATGCAGTCCGTGGGCCATTTTACATGAGAAATATTCATGTCTGAACTGGTGTGATTCATTCCCATGGCAACCAGTGATGGACATCTTCGAGGTGGCATTACCATTAGGTGTCTATGTCAACTTTTAAAGCCACATGGAGAAGTTAACTCGTCTACTAAGTTTGCTGATGGATTATGATTTGAATAATACATCGATGACAGATGAGACGAGAGAGGAATGACAAGTAAAAAGGTTTAAAAGGTTTGTCCCCAATGTGTGTGTTTGGAATTAATGTCAGTTTAAGACAAGGGGAGTAGTGGTGGGCAGAATAGTTCTCTTAGATGTACGGAATCAGTAGAATCAGTTCAGCAAGAAGATTTGTTCAAAAGAGAAATTTACCGACTCATTCGCTTCATTCAGCAATTCGTTCATATACTCGTGCACGATTAACGAATTCCTCCAGTACATCCGCTGTTTCACATCCCAGCTGAAGTGTGCAATGAACAAATGTTTTCAGTCAGTGATTCAGTACGGTTCGTTCACCCAAAAGATCTATTGTAGCTGTATTTAATTACTAAATATTGATGTATTCTGGATGAAATCTACCTAAATTATTAACAGTTGATGCAGTTTTATTGTGAACTGAAGTCAGACTAGGATCCAGTACCAGGGCACCATCTAATACATCGCTTTGTCAGTTGAACCTACAGAGATGCTGTCGTTTTTAGATGAATGCAGTGAATGAAATGATGCTCGAACACATCTGCTCATAGTTTGTCATGGAACACTGAACTGAATCCCCCCATGAGGCAATTCAGTATACTTGCACATTAAATATTTCATCTCAGCTGACTCCTTTCACGATACAACCCCAAAAGTATAATGTAATGTGGTGGCCCGTGGAGTGTCGGACCACCTCCTCACGTCCTCGTCCTCTGACCTCCTGTACTCACGCGGATCTGTGGTGCTTTCTAATGTTTCAGCAGGAATCAGGTTGTGTTTTAAAACTGCACTTTCTTCATTGTCACAAATCCATGGTGTTATTTACAGGGTTTGTGAAATCTGACTCTACTCTATAATTTAGTCAAATGAAGTATGCGACTTCCCACCAGGCCTCGAGAAGCATCTATTTTGTTTTGGAACTTGGATGTCTGTCTTTGATTTGATTTGAGCAGCATTCTTCAGTGGGTTCCTGTTTTTGAGTTCAGGACACGTGTGATCAGGCTTTTTTTTTTTTTTTTTCCTGCACTTTGCAGTCTAACAGACTCAGAGAGCTGTTTAAAACCCCAACTTATTTTGGCAGAATGAACATTGCAAAGCGATAAATAAATGTGCATTGACCAATGAGTGGACTGGGAAATGCTGGTCCCCCCAGCTGTCACGTTGATACATTTGCTGTGAGCTGATGAAAAGATAAGAGATATCGAGCAACGCTCCTCTGAGATAATAGTTGCAATGAGCCTTTTTATAGCTTGTGTTGAGGTATGATAACTTGTTAGATGCTTCAACAGCCAAATTTTCCAAAACAGATGTGATGTAAACTGACACTGGCAGCTCTCAGCCGTCCTGTTGAATGAACACGAGACATAGAATAAAGAATGTCTGCACATTCTGACCGGTAGACGTCACATTTTAGAATCAGCTCAGCTTGCATGGGACCTTGCTGGAAGAAGCACAAGAGCAAAAGAGCAGCAGATCCTGATGAAAATGCTGAGTCAAGTCATGCTGGTTGTGACTCATGCACACAGAAGTGCCGTACTAGTTGCCTATGGTTATTAGTCACAGTGGAGTTATGTGCATCATGTGTTGTTTGTTTGTGTTGTTTTTTCTGATCCCACCATCACTATGAGAAACCTGAGAAACCTTAATGTTCGATGCTGGAACACACTGGACCTTCTTTAACTGGTGGATGCTTGTGCCGACCTCAGGAAAGTCTCCAGCGTCTGCTGGCTTCTGTTTCTAAAGTCGCATTAGCATCAATCCTATTGTTGCACTTGACTCGTTCCAAATGCGTTGTGTGTAGGTGATCAATGTTTCAGACATTAGTTGTTTTTGTTGCACGTTTCATGTGAGTGTGCAGGTCACAGTACATGAATCCAGAGCTGAAAGCTGCTTCGCTGCAGAAGGTGCTCGAGCATTTAGCAGGCAGCCTCCACGCTGTGGGTTTCTCCTCCATGCATGGCTGACATTCGCTTCCCTGAAAGAAGTCGCCCCTGCAGAGTAAAATTTAAATTACCCAGTTGAAGGATCCACAGAATATGTAATGAGCCTCAGCCAGGACTTTAAACACTCCATGACAATTTTGCCCTTCGCTGACAAATAAGAATTAAAACGCTCAATCTGACATGACTGTCTGTGTCATAAATACTAAATTGTGATAAATATGTAAATGTCATATGATGCATATGTCAGAGGAATCTGCTGTGTTTGTGAGTTTATCTTAAGGTTTCAGGCAGGAAACTGTTTCTACTATATTTCCTGATGTCTGGACTCGTGGACTGGCCTCGTATGCTCAAAGTGTGCACACTCGCCTTACTGCTAAACTACCTAAGGACACGAAATCACTTTCAGTAAGCACTGTTCATATTGTATTATGGTTTCTAGTTGTTGTTCTAGTTATTTCAGACCGTACAAAGAACGGTCTGAAATAATGCTGATCTATGTTATGGGCTGTGGTTGTGCATAAATGACTTTATTCTGGTTTGCTCGTTGTCATGGTAACAATAATCCAATTACGGGGTTGATGTGGCTTTTGAAACACTCCCAGCTCACAGATGCAAACGTTAAACCGTTCCATCTTACACTTCCACCTCCCTGTGCACGGCCCCTGTCAGAAATGGGCGCTATGTGATGTCCTCCTTCACTCCGGTTGTACTCATTACGGTTGGAGTCGGGGATGTTTCCTCACATCTGTACTCCACATGAGACCAGGCTGGTAACAGCCACACCGCCCATTTCCTCTCATTAACTTTTACAAACTGATGAATTCGCTCCCTCGTTTATATTTTTGGTTTGATCACTTGTTGTAATGGTGTGAAAGGTGTGTGCTACTTACGGACAGAGTGATTCTGCCAATTAGAGAAGGTGAGCAGCTCGGTCTCTGGCCTCCTCCGTCTCCACCATCCACTCGGAGAGGCTCATTATGGAGCAGCAGGGGGACTCGTGGGAGCACAGACATGGGCTTCCTTAACAAACAGCCCGAGCACTCCCATTGGACAACAGACTGGGAAATGATTATAGGAAGAGATGGCATCCACGGCTGTACGAGCACTGAGAGGGGGGGCTGAATCTCTCATTTTTCGGACTAATGTTGTTGTACGAGCAGGACAATGAGGGTTCCTGTCCCAAAGGGAATGTTGTCAATGTCTAATTTGTGAATTGTATTCACATTGTTCCGTCAGTGGGTTTAATTGGTCGATTTGTACATTTCGTTTGATCCAATCGCAAAGTGCCACAGGTCAAAACGAAAACATCATAAGAGCAGTGTAACAGGTGACATCTTCCAGTTGTCCTATTCATTTGTGGTTAAACCACCTAAGATAAGATCAACGTTCAAATTCTGTCACAATATTTCACTCTGCTACACACGGAACGGTAATGAGTATCCACTTTCAGATGGTTTGCGCCCTTTACAAATGATCCCACCCATCTGCTTTTACCACACTGACCTGTTGGACATACTTTGTGCTTTGTTTCTTTCCTCTGCTGGTGTCTCTCCTGAACGGGGACAGGCAGCAGGACTCACACCAACAGCCGAGCATCTTTTGAAGAAGACGCTCAGCTCGTCTGCATTCATCCAATCAGCGTCTACACAGACACAGTTACCTCATAGAGAGACAAAATAAATGGTCTCTGCCCAGATGAGTCTGTCAGCCCAAATAGGTCTCCATCTATGAGGGCTGATGAATCGACCTGAGCAGTCCCTCTGGGCAAAGGTGCTGCCGTCTCCATGAAAGCAGAACTAAATGGCCGTAGATCAGCCATACCTGCAGTTCACTTTTTACATGCTCCTCTGAAACCATCGTGTTGACGGTGTGTGTAGAAATGAAACCGGTGTCCCAGACCGCTGAACTAATGACCTCAACCTGCCTCCGTAATGGGAAAATCCTAAAATCGTGTAACTGGTCCAGCACAGCTTTGTGGACCTGTGAATGGCCCCATTGTGCAAAACAGACATGTATTATTCTTTTCCCTCTCAAAGGTGTTTATTCTGTGTCGTAATCCACTGTCGTTAACATGTGACATTCCCTCACATGAAACAGCCCCAACGTGTGCGCACACATACACACACACACGTGCACACGCAGAATACTTTTAACAGTGAAACTGCTGTAGGTGGCTAATCGCTTCACCTCCCTTCGTACGTTGATTTCATGTATTTTTAGGTCGCGGCCAGAAAAGCTGGTCTGGATCGAGTTAACTTCAGTCGGGCTGCTGTTGAGGCTCTGGTGTTTGTTTGGTGAGGATTAGCTCGGTTGGGTTTATTTGTCTGAGTTCTGTTGATGTGGTTTGTTTTTGATGTTGAAGTGTGTGTGTGTGCACGCATGCACCGATCACAGGACGGATCAACCTTTTTTTGTTGCGGGGGTGTTAGTGCAGTTTACACGACTTTACCTGTTATTAGATGTTCAGTGTCGGTTATACACCTGCAGGTGACGACCATCACCCCCCTCTGTGTGTGTGTGTGTGTGTGTGTGTGTGTGTGTGTGTGTGTGTGTGTGTGTGTGTGTGTGTGTGTGTGTGTG
>JBBMJM010155868.1:0-10367 GCA_037832705.1 Centriscus cristatus | reverse complement strand
TGTGTGTGTGTGTGTGTGTGTGTGTGTGTGTGTGTGTGTGTGTGTGTGTGTGTGTGTGTGTGTGTGTGTGTTTCTGTACAGAAAGTATTGTCAATACATTTGGTTCAAAGGTCTCAGGAGGATCATTTGTGTGCTCATAACAGCTGCAGTGTCGCCTTTTCAAACACAGAGTGGACAAAATTGTCATCCTCTGACACCTCAGACACTTCCTTCCTTTACACCTTTTATCGATAAAGCCCACAAACACATTTACCTCAAGAGACATCAGATGTTTCTACATAGTGATTGGGCAAAGGGGAAACACTCGTTCTACCTTTGTCACCATCTATGCCGCCAGCTCTGAGGCAGAGTAACTTTTACTCATCTATTCTGCCTCTGGACCTGACACAAAGACCAGTGACTCATGAACATGAAAGCTACAACATGTTCCAAGTCATTTCAACAGCTTCCAAAACCATTTGAATCATTAGATTTTAACGCTAAGTCTGCTCAGGTTTGCAAGTGTCAAGGTCAAACACAGAAGTATTGTTGTTTTATGAATTGAATCACAGTTAGAGGCTATTTATTTTTCCAAAACAATACTTCTATTTTGGCATTACGTGCTTAGTTTTAAAACACACCAACCTAAAATGAATTAGCTGACATCTCCTGATGCACACTGAGTTGTTTCTCCTGCCTTTACAAAGGAAGCACATTAAGAAAGCTGTGCACTGATGTACACGCACGCACAGGCACGTGCATACACACACAGTGATGAAATACGTGGCGGTGCTGATGTTTATGGATGTACACACAAGTACACAGCTCAAAGCAACATTTTAATGAAGTAATGCTGCTTCTGCCGTTCACCCCATTAACTTGCATTAACTCACTATTTGCTTTTAAGCGAAAGTGTGAGCAGCATGATCTCGACATGAAGATCAAAACAGATCAAGAGAAGAAGTCAGATGTGTGTAACGTTCGTAAAGGTGTTAATTCCTGTATTTACTGTGTAAATAAAAAACACACAACCAAGTTGCGATGGCACGTATGGAACATCAGTCACTTTACAACTCTCCAATCAGCATTTTGTTCCATACTGGAGAAGCTTTTCATTGTATGGAATGAAATGACCACCTGACCTTCTAGAGAGTCAGGTGCAGTGTTGACCAAGACACTCATAGAGGAGTCGCTGCGAAGCTGTTCACTAAAGGGCAGTTCAATCAACCCTACTGGCCATTGGAAATAATTGAGCTTTAATTTATCACATTTGCCTTTTTTCACCTAAATCCCATGTCCACTTTCCACACCGCCACAATGACTTTGACTTACACCCCTGTAGTCTCGTCATCGTTATTCATCCGTCTCTTCCGCACTCTCTCCTGCTCCAGTCACTCTCGTACTGTTCAAGAGTAATTAACCCCCCAAAGCACTTTTGCGCCACAGTTACATTCCAAATCCCCTGGGGTGCTGCCATAAATATATGGAATGTTTTTCATTCATGTCCATCAGACATCTTGTTTATTTTGCATATTCAGTACTGGTCTAAGTGCTACATCAATCATATTACATATTCATACAATTCTTATGTTACCCTTTCACACGAAATACCCACATATGCTGATTTAGAATATCAAATTCATGTGTAAATGGCAAGAAATTATCCTGAAAGCAACATGAATATGAAAATGCTGTACTGCTCTCCTCAGCCTGGTTATTTCCTATGTGTGAGTAACATTTAGGGATGTTTGTGTTGCATTTAGAGTTACGGAGCACTTAAAACTGTCCACTAAGAAATTACATTCATTTGGAAAGCCGCAGGAAGTTCACAGCTCGCCGTGATATATGTTGTTTTGCAGCAGTCTGCTTTTCCCATAATCTTTATAACGGACTGCAGAGTTAGTAGAGCCATAATCATGATGCACTGCGATGGATTGGAATGATCCTCTAATGGGCACAGAGTTTGGCATAAACTGTGTCCTGCTGGTGCAAATATGCAATGTGCATTACACAGCATATATTAATGTTTCAAAAAGAGATGGAGGAAACAAAAGAAATCATAAAAAGCACAGAGGAAAAGAAACATTAGCCTTCTGAGCAAGGCTGCTATCGCTGGCTCCCAATATCCAACTGATGGTTTATTGATCTGTTCCAGCACGGAGCTGGAGAACAAAACAAAAAATACAGAAGAGGGCTGAAAATCAAACGTGAAGAGATGAGGAGAGTGAGTTATGATGGAGGGAAAAGATGGAATGAAAGGAGTGGAGGGATGGAGGAAGGGAGCAGGTGGATATGATGGAGAAAAGGGACATGAAAATGATTTCTTTTTAAACGAGGTAAAGATGGGTGGACGCGTTGAGGGGGAGAGAAACATTCAGTAATGACGTGATTACTGACATTTCAATCAGAGGAGTTAGGGTTGCTGTAAAATGTTTTCCCATTTTCTCAGTCGGAGTGAGCTGCAGTAAAAAAAACGAAGAGAAAAAAAACCCCATAAAGTAAATGGAGAATGATACTCAAACGTTTTATTTTGTCATCGTGCCCTCTGGACATTTTCCATTTCAAACACATCGGCCATGAAGAAAATAGTTTCTACATCATATGACGTTAAATCTCTCCACCAAAACCACTTTGTTCTAAGTGGTTGCATTTCTACTTGCCAGCAACGGCCGACTAGGATGTGTGAGCAAAAATGTGAGTGTGAGCAATCAGACAGAAAGAAATATATGACACATAAGAATTAGAATCTCATTTCGTTGAGCAGAATTATTCACAGATGAGTAATTTGTATTAGTATACTGGTGTTCAACATAACAACAACAACAGCAACAACAATAATAATAATGCAATAAACATGCAAAAATCGTTGCTTATCACTGGCTCTGCCTGTCTGTCTGAAGGTTTTGTTGTATATCAGCTGATTCACTTCTAAAAGTTCCTTCCACTTTATTTGTGCAAAGTGAAGTACGGTAGTTGATTGCTGTGTTGGCAACTATTTGTAGATGACTAGAAAAAGGAGCAACCCTTTAAAGTTTTTTTTTTATTACTCTGGATGAAATGTTATTAAATGCATAATCAGAACTTGCAAAACTGTGGATACGCTTATGATGTCAGAAGGATGCCAGGAAGTTATCACTGTGAAATTATGTGGATTGAGACTGGCTGTTGGCTACCAGAGAAGTGCCAAAGACAGACTGGCAACAAACGGCACATGCCCACCATCACTATCCAAAGTCTTGGCTGAGGAGGCCTTGCAACTGTCGTGCGGGCACTGCTCCGCTCAAAGTATAAGAGGAAATGGAGTTTCATAAAAATTAAACGCACATTCAACTATTTCACAGCCTAGACAAAAAAAAAAAACAGAGTGATTCTGAGGATTTTAGCAGGTTATCATCAGCATACAACTTTATCAGTCATCAACATGTTAAGACTGTAAAAGTATTGTACAAGATCCTTCCATAACAGTGAATCCATCGAGCCCTCAGCCGAGACTGACCGTCCTCCACTCACTCACTCTTCTCCCGTGGGCCCGTTTCAGTTTGTGAGGTTTGGGTACACTGTTGAGTGCTTGTGTTTTACCGGTGGGGGAGTCAGGTTACCAGGGGTTACTTAAGTGATTGACATCACCAAATCTGCCCACTTAGCTGAGTAAAAGCAATGACAATGTTGCCTAGAACAGTCACAGCAGACGGAAGGTTTAGTGCACATCAATTAGACTTCAGCAGTTAGAGACAAGTCTAGAAAAAAATGGTTGCAGTCCTGGTTACACACACACCCAAGTATCACAATTACAATGATTATTTAAAACAAAGTTCGTTCGCTTGGGGAATGTTTTTACTTCTATTGCTGGGCCAGAAGCCTCAATATCCCACTAACTTGCTGCTATTACCAGCAGGGGATTCAGAGCAACCAGCTGTGTCCTCGCCTGCCTTCCATGCCAATCAGGTTCCAATAGGCTGAGTCTACGCCATGTCCGTCCTGCCAGAAAGTCGTCCCTATCAGCCTGACGGCAAGACGTCATTCCCGGCCTTGGACACCAGCATTCTGCTCCCTTTATCCCCCTTCCAAGACAATCTTGGACAGCTGTCTCGACTCGTTTGTGCCACTGACCTTTGTACCCTTTCTCTCTCTCTCTCTCTCTCTCTGTTACTGGATCCTCAATAAATTCCTTTTAACCTTTCTCTCCTTTTTACCTTACTCTGTATAGTGTCTGTGACTGGGTTAGCTAGGGTTGGGAGGTTTGCTGCCATGTACTTGGGACAGTTATGTCAGTGATCTCCAGTCCAGTATGAAGCTGGTGGAATCCGGATATGAATAAAGATGAAACGAGGTAAGGAAAGGTGTTAAACACATGTCTGCTAACGATGCAGCCAGAATCCCTCTGACAGCGTCGAGCTTCGGGGTGAAAAATAATCATGGTGCTGCACATAGTGAGGACGGTCCAGCACTCAACATTTTTTATTTAACTGATTCCTTTTGAAAATATACTAATAAGATTCACAAGCTAATTGTCAGCTTCAGACCGGCCAACTAAAAGTCTCTGAAATCAGAGTGGTTTATTCAAATAAGCATCTCTGGATGGAAAAAAGAAAGAAGGAAAGAGCAGACCAAACATGAGCAACAGCCTCTTCTATTATGTCTTCTCAAATTCAAAAATTCATCATGAATTTAGTCCACACCGGAATGTGTCATTTTCAGTATACCATAGTTCTTTAGCAGCCATTGCTCAACCCTGGTTTTGTTTATTTCCAGAGCTGGAGTGTGAACATTTTTTGGTCTCCACGTCAGCTCTGTGATTTAGCTGGAAACGGCCTCTCATCTTATGTCAGACTGCCCTTTGCTCTAGAAAGGTTGCACTACATTTGAATCGCCATCAGAAACTAAGGGGCTGTGACAAAGGATCAGTATTTGTCTATCCGGGATGACAATGGGCCAATCGTGATCATTCACATTTATAATCAGATTCTGTCTCGCTTCTGTCAATCTGTTTCATAGACCAGATGATGGGAGCTGATTTCCCCATCTGTAGGATCCCCCTGCTCCGGACAAGGGAAGCTTTAATACCTCTGGGATGTGCAGGTGTGGGTGATTGAGGATGATTGTGGTGCATTTGGGGACCGTGGGAGAATACATTGATGCAGGCAACCATGACACCCCTTTAGCATTTTGTTCTCCATGTTTGAACTGTTTAAAAAACACACACGTGCATCCTAGTGAAGGTTTTTCAGTTTTTCCACATGTATAAATATTTCAAGCTTTTTTAAATTGATTGTTCGACCACTTGAATACCAGCAGCCGGGAGGTGATGAACAACCTCCGATGTGATATTCTCCGCTCTAAAAGCTTGCGTCAGCTGTCAACATTATCACTTTAAAAACAGCTACAGAAACGTGACATGGCCGGTCCTTTTCGAGCTGCTGAAGGATTCTGTGAGAGACAAGAAGAACAAAAAAAAATGAGGAAAGATAACCCGGCGGAGTGAAATGAGGCCAGAAAAACTCAGAAGAAGATGAATTAAAGCGCAGGAAATGAAAGCTGCGTAAAAACCAGCTCGAGTGTAGCATTTGAAAGGCCAAGTGTCTTGAATAATGTAACAGGCTTTATCCTCTCCCCAGGCTAACAGGACGCGTCTTAACATTTTTTAAAAGATGTTTTTCAATTAAGCCCAGTGTGTTGGTGTGTGGATGAAGAAGAAACAGAGAATAAAATTAACAGACCAACAAAGTTTTTAGGCAGAGGAAAGATAAGAGGGAAATACAGCGTTGTACTCACTGACTTATTGACCTGGAGAGAACACGCCAGCGGTCAGTTTCTAGGCACAGACTTCAGATTCTACACACAAGAAGGTCTGTGTCCCACCACACAGCTACTTAAAAGTGACTGTGAAATTTAGATTTAGATCATTGAGATTTCAAACCTGCCAAGTCCTGTGACCACTCATGTGTGTGTTTTTCAGTCTCTGTATCAAATCAAACTATGACTACTAATATTTGATTAAGTTTTATTCCGTCAGGCAGCTCCAGTGACAGTGAGCGCAAACTAAGCACCAAAGCAGGATTCACAGTCTGAGTCAGACATTCACACATCACTCAGACTAAGATTTGACTATGAGTATGTTTTTGTCAAATGTTCACCTTCTGTGAGGCAGGATGTTGGAAAGTATTTCTTGTTTTTCATGATTCTCTACATCGACAAAATGTGTTAAGATTCAGCTGCAGCCGGCAGGAGAACTGAGGTTGATAAGAGAATTGATTGATCGGTATTTAGAAATCCTACCAGCCTGCATACTGAATCTTGAGTTACCACGGCGACGCGCCCCGTTGAAAAGCAGTGGGAAGGCACTTAAGGGTCACATATGATTGTTATAATACTGAATGTTTATCAGATCATTAACTCTGTTTCCGTCAGATATGTTTAATTCAGAGCGACTCACTTATCTCTGAGTTATGACTTTGCTACATT
Source organism: Centriscus cristatus (assembly GCA_037832705.1). Lineage (NCBI taxonomy): Eukaryota > Metazoa > Chordata > Actinopteri > Syngnathiformes > Centriscidae > Centriscus > Centriscus cristatus. The sequence goes on along the minus strand of JBBMJM010155868.1, from coordinate 3,926 downwards.
GCGTCACGTGCTCGGATTTATCGCTGCGTTCAGTTTCGCCTGATGCAACGTGATGACATGTAGGAAGAGCTTTGAAAAGAATTCACTGTGCCGATCCCACGACATTAACAGCCAATGATTTAGATCAGTGTAAATGGATGACCTTTGACCTGTCATCTAATCACACTTTTCTTTACTTACACTCTTATCGTGTTGTAAAAACAACATTCTTTCCCAGGAATTCTCTCCGAGCGAGATCAACAGACAGGTGGAGACCGAAACCTGAAACACATGGTGGCTCCCTCTGCTGTCAATGTCTTTAAATCAGTGTGCAATGCTGGGAATATTAGCTCGTATGTTGTGGTGTGCTTCAATAACTCACCTTTTTGCCCATCATGTTCATCACCAACAGTTCTCTTGGCCCCACCCAAACAGTCAAATAGCAGAGTCACATGTCAGGCATCCATCTCTTTACGTCTTTCTGGCTTCTGATCTGCAGACGCCTCTCATAAATTATCTCCACCACTGATGCTACATTATCTCACAATCCTCTTCCGTAGCTGCTTTTATTTCCTTGAACACGGACCAGATATCAGCCGTGACGATCACAAAAGGTTTAATCATGCAAGAAAACTTTAAATCAAATGAGGTCTGATTACATTTTTTTTAATCCACCTAATAGATTTTTATCATAAAATATAAAATCCAGGTCTTTTGTTGTTCACAGCCTTATTTCTCCGCCTCCACGTTTCTTTCCTCTCTCCATGTTCCAGCCAACAAAAGTCATTAAACAAACTAGTTCCTTTAGAAGAAAATACTTTCTTTTTTTTTCTTCTCAAGAGCTCATGACTTCCTTTCTTCCTGGAAACTTAATGGAGCTAAAGGCAATTAAACTGAACATTCCCCACTTTAATCCAGGAGTCTACCTTTAGCTGCCCCACTCCACTCTTACATCTCTTTCTTCTCTGTTTCACACTGGTTTATGGTCCAAAGATCAAATCTTTGTGTCCTTCTCATCATTAAGGACAACAGAGTTTCATCCTTTCTCTCATCCGGTGGTTAAAAACGGTTGTTTAAATTTGAGTTAGTTGTAAATTGTGTGCATGTGTTGGACATAATTCACATCTATGTGTCAGCAGACAGATGTCAGAAGAACTCTCTTAAAATTCTCTGCCTCATACCCGATCCCCCATGACGTCAGGTGACACTGCAGGTGTAAACACATCGTATATTGACCACGGGATGCACAGTCATTTCCACTAAATGTAGCGGTAACTGTGTTTTGAAAGTGAAATTCATTACAGGATCTCTGTGTTGTGGGATGCCGTAAATGCAACGTGCAGCTATATCTGTGGTTTGCAGAAATGTCCAATCACAACATTTTATTACTCTGTATTCATAACCCATCCCACCCCCAATGCGCTGTTCAGCTCATCAGCGTAGCATCAACTAGAGTAGGTCCCTCGCTGGCACACATTTCTTCCTTCCCTGAGTGTTTAATTGCATTAGCATAAGCATAGCGAGTCTGTGTGTGTGTGTGTGTGTGTGCGTGTGTGTGTGGAAAGGCAAGGATCCAATCTCACCATATCTCCATATACGATGCTCTGTTCACCTTCGTCTTTCCCTCATGTATTCTGTTCTCCTTCTGACACATAAGTACTGACACATAAATCAGGAGGGCTATGCTCCAATTTGAGACATATATGTAAATGCATATGTATATATACACTGTATATCATAGGAATGGACAACAACCTGAACCTGTGTTTTACCAGTTTGAGACTCAAGTGACTCACATTACCCAGGATTGAGCCTGAGATTTGATCCAATCCACTTTTGTCTGTCAGAACCAAAACCATTTTCAGGTAGAAAGTCTGATATCTTCATGGTAATTTACTGTCTGAACAACATCTACAACCACTTCGGTGTTTCCAGGTTGTGGATGGTGTCCCCTGTCTCATGAACATGACGCGTCCAACAAGATAAAGGTTCTACTAAGTCGGTCAGACGGGTAATGTCAGATAAAATCAGAAAATCAGTCTTTTATTCTGAAATTCAACTTTGAAGCCCTGAGTCAGTAAATGCACTGAAACCCAGTCTCATCGTGTTTTACGAGAAGACACCGGTGGACGTTCTGCTCACGATGGTCTCTTGGCACCAATCTGCTGTGGATACGGTTCTAGTTTTCTTTCATTCGGAACAAGCTCAGCTGTTGTTTGAGATGCTTATTTCACTGAATTAGAAGGAAACGCTGAAGTGTAATCGAGCAGGTAAAATCTTCCCGTACCTGAGATCAGTTATACTGTCGGGAAAACTGCCACTGAGTGAATTTAAATGATTTACTACTCTCTTCGTGGTAATGAACCTCTTTTAATTAAACCTGCACGCTCTATCTTTTAATTAGTTGTGTTTTTATGTTCAGTTTCGTATATTTATTACCCCCTTTTGTGCTTCATTCAGACACCTGAATTATAATGATCTGTTCAGTTCAGAGAACCTGCCAAACCGAAGAGAAACTCATGAAACGGAGTTTCAATGTTTGCGCTGATGAAAGCAAACACGTGTAAATTACAATATAATTATGATGACACCCATTAAGATACGGCCGCCTGTGTGCCGGAATACTTTCTATTTATTCGCATTATTGACAAATTATTGATTTTAAAAGCCAAGAGATTGATTTCAGTGGCCCACAGTGTTAAACACCAACACATGTTCGTGTCATAATTGGACACATTTGGATGAGACGACGGGGGTCGATTGTTTGCATTGATCCACATGTGCAAGCAGGAAAGACTCTGGACATCAACTTAACCATCCGAGGAGGTCGTATGAGTGTGTCTCTAAAATACCAACAACAAAAAATCCAAGCGTGTTAGTTAATCCAGGAACGTCTGCAGACTCACTCCGCTGCGCCGAATGAGAGTCGACGCTAATCAACATTACATGCTGGCATTTGGACTAATCTCCTCCCAGCCAGATGAAAGAGAGAGGAGATAAAGGGGCAGGGAAAGTTCCAGAGGGTTTTCTGTGAGGATCTGCAAGTCTAATTCCAATCCATTGTCTCTTGGTCTCCCTGTCTCTGTCTCATGTCTCTGCATTCACATTACGGTCTGCAGTTCTACCCCCTCGTCACTCCTGCAGGCCGCCATGTTGATAGAGGTGAGTTGTTCTGCCCTTGTGGCATGTTGTCATGTACTCTAATCCTCATCTCCAGGCTTCGGGAGGTGTTCTGAGAAGTAAGTGTGTAATCTTAATTAGGACTGCACACAGGATGCACTGACAGGGCTCTTATGATGTCCCACGATGAACATTTTCCCTTTTTTCAGTTTAATTACAAATCCTACCAGCTCACTGCACACGCTTTCACACCAGAGGCCAAAATAAAATTCAAAAAAAAAAAAAAAAAAAAAAGGAAGCTCAAGCAGACCCAGAATTTGAGTGGATGACCAGTGGCACTGCTGAACATTTTGTGTGTATAAAAGTGGGTGGCACATGAAAGGACATATTTTTTTAACCTTTACATTAGCCGATGTTGTACAACTGCTGTCACACGCAGATAATAACAGCAGATGAAAGTAAATCCTCATTATGCCAGATGGTTTAGTCTTCGGTGTGAAATTAACTCCATACTCACAGCATGGCACAGTCTGACATCAACCTCCCCAGAAGAACCTCACCAGGGACCTCTGCAGATGGTTTGCCTCACCTGACTCCTCCGTCTCTGGGAATGACACGGTGAGCGATGCTGACAGAGCGACAGAGACGCACAAATTCTTGCGCTCACACAGGCTACAGCACAGGCTGTGCGTTAATTCACGGCAGACGAATGGATCCACCTTTAGATGCCACATGAGTGCAGCAGCATATGTTCTGACGGGTGCATCAGTAAGGAATATATATATATATATATATATATATATATATATATATATATATATATATAT
>JBBMJM010155858.1:0-10367 GCA_037832705.1 Centriscus cristatus | reverse complement strand
TTCGTGGTCCACAAGATCCAGGATCAACGCTGAAGTTAACTCGCTAAATCCAAAATCCTGTTTCGTGGTCCAGACCCCAGTTGCACATCATGCACTTGTGTTTTATTGTTACAATTATTTCACAGTGAACAGTTTAGAACTTAGAACTTGTGTTCCTGTCCTAGAACATTCACGCAGTCTTCTGTGCGCTCTTCTCCTCCACTTCGCAGCACACCTTCTCCAGATATTTCTACAACAAACACAGGTCATGTGAGTCGGCACAGGAGCAACAGGATGGTTCTGTGGGCGGAGCTTCACCCACCTGCAGTTGATCGTAATGCGTCCGGCTGCTGCAGTGGCTTTTCTTCGCACTGTCTTCGTCAGGGTAGAACAGGAAGCAGACGCAGCAGTAAAACCCTTTCTTCACGTGTTCCACACCTGCACACAGTTTACACGTTGACCTTACGACGTTTGAATCCTCAAAGTGACGAGCAAACACTTCAGACGGCAGATCAACTGTCCACTCACCGATAGGTCGGTCGGGGTCAAAGGGTGGCAGTGGCAGAGACGCCAGGCGAGGTTCGATTTCAGGGTGCGGAGCATCGTCAGTCAATCGGTTCGGACTGGCTGACGTGTTTCTGTCCCTGGGCATCACGTCCTGTTCACATAGGAAAAGGTGTCATTGTACGGGTCTGTCAGGGGGGAGTGGACCTCAGTGGAGTAGATCTGATGCAGAACCTCTGGAATCTTTGAGTCGTCTTGTGTCTTCACGTGAGAAGTCGGTGTCACTAGGGGGCGCTCCTGTTCCTCGCCCATCTGCTGAATCTCCTCAGTCTTCTGTATCTCCTTGTCCTGTGTCTCCTCCACTACCACCGTCTCCTCCTGCTCCTCCCTCGGTTTCTTGCTGGGGGGTTCTCCAGCGTTCGGTGGCGGCGTGTCGCTGTTTTGTCTCTTGGGGGCGGGACATCGGTGACTGGGTGAAGAGAGAACTTCCTGTTGACTGTGCCCAGCAGGATATGACGCCTGCGCTCTGGGAGTCATATGACACCACCGAAGAAGAACTCACCCATGCTTCAGCTGCCGGTACTTCCTGCTCACGTAGATGGTCAGACGCTTCCCATGGAACTTCTGAGGGTTCTTCTTGTAATTGTCGGCCATTTTCTCTGCATCTGCTGCTTCCTCCATCTCAATGAAACACTGAGGACACAGACAGAGAATTCATCCTCCCTGTGGACGGGAAGAGGAGGGGACAGGAAGTCCCTTCGGCTCACCTCTCTCCTGAGCCGGTTCACAAAGTACTTGGCGACCTTCCCGAAGGGTTCGGCCAATCGGAGGATGGCGCCGTCTGAGTATTTGCAGTTTGGAATCTGTCCGATGTACACGACCTTACTGCTGCCGCACTGGAACAGAGACACGTCACTGACACCCTGACACACACACTCTGCAGGAGTTCCTGGGGGGCGGGGGCATACCTGGATGGTGGGGTAGGTCATGGAGTGATAGACCCTCACCGGCCGGCCACACACCGATGCCGTCACGTTGCTGTTGTAGAACTTGGCCATGGCCAAAGCTTCCTCCTCCGAGGAAAACTGCAGGTATGCCTGAGGTCAGAGGTCACAATCAGCCCATCACATGTTGACACTACCCCCTTCCCCACAGCGTACCTCAGGCCGCAGGTCCAGAACCAGATGTTTCACCACCTTCCCAAAGGGTGTGGCGAGCGCCAGCAGCTCGGACAGGAAGTTGTGTCCTCGTCTGAAGCCCATGACGTTGACGACTCTCATCCCCTGACGGATGAGAGCATCAGTCAGCGGCTCTGTACGGTCACCACCCCCGCCCCCCAGTAGTATGGTACGCACCCCTGTCCTGGACGCATCTGTGGGACCGACATCCTCCTCTGTATGATCGTCATCCTTCGCCAAGTCATCCAGTGTCACGAAGTCCTCCATGTTCTTCAGGAAGTCCTGGTCCTCCTGGAACGAGCAGACGCTGTCAGCGGGGGACTTATCTGCCTGTCCGTCCTGTGCCGACAGCTCCTGTCACCTGGTCGGACTGATCTCCGTCGTCCCCCGGGTCCGAATACTCATCCCCGTCTTTCTTCTCCCGCTCCCCAGTCTGTGTTTCTGTTGATTCTTTGTGTTCCTCTGACTCCGCCCCCTGCTCGCTGTCGGCTCCGCCCACCTCTGCAGGTGGCCCACCACTGACGTCACCCCTTTCAGGATCCTATAATTGTGTCATGTGATGAACAACTCACGTCCGGTCTGATGTGACGTGTGTTTGTCCGCTTACCTTCACGGGCTCCGGCTTCTCTGGCTCCGTCCCCTCTGCGCTGCCAGTGTCTGCCTGCTGCCCCGCCCCCTCTGGCATGCTGCTCGAGTCCTCCCACACATCGCCTCCCACCTCCTTGGCACCAGGTGTGTTCTCATCCTCTCGGGTTCTGGAGGAGCTGGGGGTGGGTGTATTAGCTCCGCCCCTTCGGCTGTGAGCCGTTCCACTCAGTCTGCGGTTCAAACTGATACACACGCACACAAGCATGCACGCACACACACGCACACACACACACACACACACCCCTGAGTCCACCTGAACTTCGCTGACGCCACAGCAGGTTGTCATGGTAACCACTCACTTGAGGGTCTTGTACTTGGTGCAGATGTTGAGGCGGATGCGACGCCCCCTGATGGCCAGTGGGTTCACTGTGTAATGCTTGACCAGCATCTCTGCGTCCTCTGGCGCCCCCAACTGGACAAAGGCCTGGTGGACAGGACGTATCAGCGGAGGGCTCAAAGCCGAGGTGCTCCGATGGGGCCACATCGTCTCACCTGGTCAGTCAGGAAGAGGTGTTTCTCCACGGTGCCAAAGCGCCCGGCGATGACCAGGAGCTCCTTCTTCTCCTCATCCTCTCGCGGCAGGTTGGAGAAGAAAACCACCTGACTCCCATGACCTTTGACCTCCCTCACTGGCTGCTCTGCCAGCCTGTCGCCTGCACCTGCTTCTTTCTAGAAGTCAAACACAGCAAGGTGTCAGGGTGACGGTCGTTTGGGGGGTGGAGGGGGTGTCGGATCAGCCACCGTCACCTCGATGACCAGCAGCCGCTGCGACAGGTAGAAGGTGATGGGTTTCCCGTAGAGAGACGCCGGGTGCTGCTGGTAGAACGACACCATCTCCTGCGCCGCCTCGTGAGTGTCCATCTCCAGGAAGGCCTGAGGGTCACAGCGCGGACGTCATGGCGGGACGGACGCAAACGCACAGCGCAAACCTACCTTGTTCTTCAGCACCAGGTGTTCCCTCAGGTAACCGAACTGCTCACAGAACCCAAACAGAGTCCTGTTGCTCAGCGGTTTGCGCTCGTACTTCACCACCACCACTCTGCTCCGGAGCTGAGGACAGAACTGGGACTGAGAATGGGACGGGGGCTGGGACATTCACTCATTCATCCAGCTCACCTGGTTTGGACCCAAATGGTTCTTTCCTGAGTCACCAAGACCTCCAGCTGAGACACACGCACACACACACATTAAACACTGTGTAGGAGGAGGAGGAGGAGGATGATGATGACCTCACTCACCCCAGCTGGAGGTCGTGGCTGTGGTCGGTCCTGACAAGGGGGCGGGGCCCAGGAGCCCAGCCGCCATGTTGGGTGAGTTCATGAAACCCCCACTGGAGACAAACAGCTGATTCAACACACCAAGTAACAACAACAAACAACAACAACAACGAAGGTGTCACCTCCTGTCTGGGGCCATCGCAGGGTGGTCCCAGTCCGGATACCTGAACACACACAGGGACAGTTCAGTGGGGGGTGCAAGCTGGGTACTGAGAGTGAGTGTGTATCTCACATGTTGAGCAGCTGCCGTCGGTTCTCAGCATGTCGGAGTCCGTTAACGTGCTGGTTCCACCGCTGCACACATGACCTGACGTTACACAGTGTCCACAGAGCATCTGCACTCATGTTTCATCTCACACACCTACAGCTGCTGCCACGTTACAACCCGACAGACACGCCACCAGCTGCACCGGGCAGACGTCACTTTTTTTTTTTTTTTTTTTTTTAACTTTTACTTCCTAACACGCTGGAAACCAGCGGAGACAAACAGACTCTGACCCAAGGAGACGTTTGAACGAAACACAAGGACGGAATGATGAGGAGCCTGAAGCCTATCAGGTGTATGAAACAGGAGGGGGGGGCAAGGCGGTACTCACCATGGTGGAATGCACGTCAAAGTCACAAAGAGAACAGACGTGTGGGAACATGGAGGGCATGACTCCCAGAAAGTCCTGGACCTTTTTGTGGGATGGGGAGCCCATCGTCCTCCGCATAAAGACTAGGTCAGACTGCGGTGGTCCCAGTCCACGCCGCCCATAGGAATCAGGACGTGAAAGCTCAGAAAACGGCCGCTCTCTGCTGCCGCGCCCACCGCCACCATAATTCAAGTCGTAGCCACTGTGGCTGGAGGCGCCGTCCTGCAGGAACCCTAAGTCTGCAGGGCCAGAGCCCTGACAGAAAGAGGAGCCGCCCACCCTGCCCGCCTGCATGTCCCCCCAGCTGCCCCTGCTCCCTCTGAACGACGCATCTGAGGACATGGACGACGCCATCCGCCGCTCTACCAAGTCACCTTTGTGGCTCTTGAGCTGCATGAGGATCTGAGGCAGCGTCTCCACGCTGATGTCTTCGTCAGGCAGCTGAGCCAGTGCGTCCAGGTCGGACGGTGACAGACCCAAGCTGGCAAAAAGCTTCATGGTGCTGCCAAGTTGGCTGCCCCCAGCTCCCCGCAGCATCGGGACCCTGGCGTCCTGGCCCTCCATGCCACCACCCGAGGCAGCGCCACCCAGCTGCCGGCCGGAGCGCTGGTCATTCATGTTGAAGTTCAAGGTCTCTGCGGCGGCGAGGAGCCCCCGGCCTGCAGCGAAGCCCTTCTGATCGCCGCCTGAGAGAGAGCGCTGGGACATGTCGTCCCAAGGTGCCGCCGCTTCGCAGGAATCAACTGCTCAGAAATCTGAGTCAAGAGGTCTGAGAAGGTCTGGCTGGAAGGACTTGGGGAAGAGGCGGTCAGGTGAGTCCCAAAGATTGATCCCGGAAAGTGGAGCAACTCCTCGTCTCCTCAGCGGATCAGTGGTTTCTGCTGGAACACAGTGAGGCAGAGGTTCTTCAAAGGACGTGTTCTCTTAGAAAACTGAAGCCAAGTGGAGAAGATCAGAGTTACAGGTGCATACGTGTGTGGTCAGAGAGAAAGTTACACAAAGGAAGAACAGAATTCACCACCGACATTGAGGAGCAATGACCTGAACTAGTGCTGGGCGGTAGACCGGTTCGTACTGAATACCGGTATTTATTTTTCATATGATGTGAATTTTTCATATACCCCAGTAACGGTGTACAGAGTACACAACGTCGGGAACGCTCCACCACGGGACATTGTTTGACAGGGGACTGATTGACAGTCACACTCTATGAAGGATGAGTGTCAGTGAACAACGGGGCGCTGAGCGGGGAACATGGAGGAAAACAGGGAAAGTTCCCAAACTGAAGTTCCAGAGCGAGTCGAACATGACACAGAAGAACTTGTACCGAGAAGAGGAGCCACGTCTGTTGGTTGGAAATTCTCCGGCATAAAAAAATTAAGAACAATTTCAATTTCCCGCAAACGTAGAGCTAGGTAGCTGTTTGCGGCTAAGTTGTAGCCGCAATATACCTTGGAATATCAAGAATGAATTAAACTAAGATCGGCGTCCTCCACATCTGTGTTAGCATCGCAAGAGAAAGGTCGAGTCCGATGTCACTTCAAGACATTTGCTACGGAGACAGCGACAGGAAAAGTAAACGGTGGATTGAGATGATCTACGCTCTCACATCTACTGAGTTCAGGAGATGATTCAAACACTGGATCCACAGATGTGACACCGAGTCGAAAATACTGCAGACAAATTGTTTGTTTGTTTACATGTCTCAACTCCAGAGTAGAATTGGTTTCATTAATGTTCAGTGGTTGTTTGGTAAGAACAAACCAAAGGTTACGTCATCTCTCGATACATGAGAGGGAAGTGATGCAGTCCTTCATCAGATCCATTTGTGAATTTCTGACCAAAACGTATTTACCACACTGCATGAAAAGAATATATGGTCTGTTGATTCAGTGTCAGTTTCACACAGTGTACACAAATGATCATCAATGGTGAATCGTATCCGGAGGAATTCCTTTGAGGGATAGATGACCATTTAATACTTTAAAATGTGTTTCCTTTCCTGTGGGTGGTATGAGGAATTGTAAGTACATTTTGTGTAACTTACATATTGAGATTTTATCAAATTTGTGAAGAATACCATTTCTGTTTTGTTTGGGATATATTTTCAGTGAGACCGGACCCTATGAAAGAATTGTCACATTTGCTGTCTAGAAGGACGAGGCCTTTGATAGTTGTTGGGGCTGAATGTGGTTTCCTAATTCCATTTGTGACAATATTTTTGAATAGATAAACAATTCCGTCCAGTATTACATTGTGTAGTTTGATGAAGTCTGACCTGGAAGGGTTCAAGTTGTATTTCCTGCATAATTGTTTGGAAGTTAACAGATTTCAGAATTCTATTACAGAAATCTATAATTGACCCTATACTCTTTTTCTACCACTTGTGGTCCTCCTGGGTCACACTTTTAGTGTTGCAATGAATCAAAGTATTGCGCTTTCAAGCCCAATGAACACACCTACCCCCACACACCAACCTCAAAGCTAACCTCAGATTTCAAAGCTTTAAACACTGTACATTTCACATCTTTGATATGCCTTCACCCAATTGGGAACAAATGAACAATAAACAACAAAAAGTATAAAAGTATTCTTGGGGCATTTTACATTTCATTCTGACAAGGCAAGATGAAGAGGACCTACACGGTTACACAGGCTTTGGACCTCATTTTCAGCCCTGTGGAGGAGGAAGAGAGAGATGAGGAGGAACCTCCAGAAGAGGCAGAGGAAGTGTCCGAGGAAGGGAACATCACTGAAAGTGATGAAGATTTTCCTACAATTGACGAGGAATCATGTGATGAATTTTCCTGTCCAAAGATGGAAAAAATCGGCCGCTCTTCTATTTCTCCAAGTGACCGAAGACATATGTTGGGTACAGAAAGGGAGAGGATCCCCCGAGGTACGCTGTCTCGTGCGGACACCATAAAGTCTAACTTTGAATTCTTCATGACGGAGGAAATTCAAAAGATAGTGCAGGAAATGACCTACAGGGAGGGGCAGCGTGTGTATGGTGACAAGTGGAAGAAAAAGAATAAAACAGATCTGCAAGGATATCTGGGTCTTTTGATTCTTGCTGGTGTTTATCAGTCCTGTAAGGAGGCTACATCCAGCCTGTGGCATGCTGAGTCTGGGAAACCCATTTTTTGTGCCACCATGCCAGTGAAGACATTTCAGATCATTTCAAGAGTCATTCGTTTTGCACTGCACTGCAGACAACCAAAGAGAGGGTCAGATTCTCTTCCCAGTTCGTGTTTACTGACACATATGCTCATGTCTCCTGCTGCCCCCAAAAAAGAAAGAACGTGCTTCTCATGAGCACTCTACACCGGAACACTGCAGTTAGTGCCACAGAGGACAAAAAAGCAAAAGGTCATCCAGGACTCCACTAAGAACAAGGTCAACCTCGACAAGGTATTTATTTTGCATTCATGTAATATTTATTCATTCAGGTCTATGCATTGGAATTTTGTGGAAAAAATAATTCATTTTTGATTTGTCCTTTTTTTTTTTTACTCTTGATGCAGGTCACGAGTGTTTACAGCTGTAAACGAAAGTCAGCCCACTGGCCCCTGACCGTGTTTTACAACATGCTTGATGTGTCGGCATACAACTCCTTTGTGCTGTAGAGAAAAATTGACCCAAGCTGGAATAAACGGAAGTGGCAGGAGGAGGCTGTTCCTCAAGCAACTGGGAAGAGAACTTGTGATGCCTCTTATGAGACAGCGCCAGGTACTGCCACGCACACTTGCTCTACTGATTAGGTTTTTCTTGTGAAGTTGAAAATGTTTTTGGGGACGTTCTGAAATAAATGTTTGTGGTTTGAAATTCATACTTGCCACCATCTATTATTTATGAATACAATTGCACATCAGGGCTAAAGTTTGACATGTACAAGTCAGTAGTTACCGAAAATACCTTATTTCTGCTCCTTTTATTCCAAATCACGCAAACATGCACATAAATTGTTCATAAATTAGGCATAATAAACAGATTAAGAGTTTAAAATGTGTGGTAATGAGTTGGAATGTTGGCTAAAAAATGTGAAACAGGATAGTGTGATCATTTTACACCTCATGTGTGATAAGCATTCAAAACAGACCGGATCAGTTTGACCCAGGAGGACCACAGGTGTGACTATTTGCTCAAATTAAACGTGTTGAAATGGTTTCAAAACTTGTTTTTGACTAAACTTGAACTGATCAGTTACAGTGAAAAAGAATAACTCAACCACCAACATCTGATCCGCGGTTCTCTAAGAGAAGAGAGGTCCTCGGTTTATATGGGTTGACAAACCCGACAACGGAACGCTGAGAACGGCTAGCAGCTAAGCTAACGGTGCTGTGCCGCCTTTAGACGCGGTGGTTGTGACCGTGGTTCGACAGTTTGCTGAGAGCAGATAAACACACAGCTACACAACACAACAGTTCTTCACCGGAACCGACCGAGCAAATCCTAACCCAGACGAACTAACGTTAGCTTGGCATCGTTTCTACAACAGGACGCAGCCTCCGAGCGAATGGGCCGGTTCTCTCATCGAAGCGGTTCTTTCTGCTCGGTCACGGCCAAACATCTAACGTACGTTCATTACTAGTGCAGATAGAGCCCATCCTACCGTTACTCTGGATCTTCTTTTCTCCTCTGCGTGCTGTAAGCTAACAAATCCAGACCGGTGAACTATGAACCGGAAATAAACGCTAAACTATCGCGCAACTGTGGCCTCGTGGTGTCGGCTGCGTTCAATGACAGTTTGTCCAGATTTGGAATACCCACTTCGGGTGATTGTCTCAACGTGTGTAATTATTATTATATGTAATAATAACGGCCCTGAACGGTGGTCGTCGTTGTGTCGTCATTACCTGCAATACTGAAAAACAAAAGCAGACCAATAACACCAAGTTCGGTTATGAGCTCTTTCATTACAAACTATGGTAGTTTGAGGAGCAGAAACGTTTATGGACTGACATCTCCGAGCAGGGACACATCCGTGTTCAAGGACACGCCGGTTACTAAAGTTTGACTCCACGCCTGATTCGATTTGGCGCTTTCAGACACAAAGTACTGTATTGTCCCACACTCTGCTCCAGTCATGTTGTACGAGACTCTGGCACGTGAAGGCAGCAGCACGGCGTACCCAATCACACGCGAGCGCCGAGTGACTTACTTCACGACGTAAACAAGCGGCGGCCATTACTGGAGGAGAGTTCACGGATATTTGTCGAGCAACGTTCGTCGGATTTCACGCGCTCAAACACGACGACAGTAAGAGTCTATCCGAGCTGCCGCTGGCGTCTCGGTCACGCTGTTCTGTTTGTTGGTTGTCAAAATGTCCGTGAGCAGGTTAGCTCCGTGGCTACTGACCCAGTGCCGATACCCCCCCCCCGCAGGTGCAGCTCCAGTTCCGTCCGTGGAGGGAAATGAAAGCTCCGAGCCTGAGCGCCGTGAACCCGGACATGACGGTCAGTAACCAAGTTAGCCTGAGCAGCCAGGTCCAGCCGTACCAACCCGAGGAGAACCCGTTCGCCGAGTACATGTGGATGGAGAACGAGGAGGAGTTCAACCAGCAGGTGAGACGAAAATGGGCGCCAATGCACAGAACACATGAAGGTGTTGATGGTTCCACAGCAGGTCAATGGAACCTTAAATGGTTGAGGGTCACAAACAATGGCTGCGGACAGTAAGGGGGCGGCAGCGCCCTGGCTGGGGGTCAAGAAACTAGTTCAACACGTCATGTGGTCGTATGTCGACCTCTGGTGGAGGTCAGCGTTCTCAGAGTGCCATCTGTCAACAGGAAGTGGAGCTCTGCCGTCAGGAATGAATCACATGGCTGAGGTGTGTGTGTGTGTGTGTGTGTGTGTGTGTGAGCACTCAGGTGGAGGAGGAGCTGTGGGAGGAGGACTTCATAGAGCGCTGTTTCCAGGAGATGCTGGATGAGGAGGAGTGGGAGTGGTTCATCCCATCCAGGGACTTGTTCCCCCCACACGGCATTGGCCTGCTGACAGTGGAGGTTGATTGCAGCATTACAGTGAGTCACGCATGCACACGCACACGCACACACACACACACTCATAAACACATATACACACACACTGTTTCTTCTTCTGTTCAGATCAACAGCAGCTTGAACCCGAACGCCAAGGAGTTCACCC
>JBBMJM010155847.1:0-10370 GCA_037832705.1 Centriscus cristatus | reverse complement strand
TGTGTGTGTGTTTTTGTGTATGTGTATGTGTGTGTGTGTGCGTCTGTGTGTATATCTCTGTGTCTGTGTGTGTGTGTACATATATACTTTGATGATGTATATGAAAAGATTTTATTTTGAAAATGCTTTCTTGAGGGGTTTACAGTTTTGAAGTGCCCTATAACAAAAAAAGGAAAAAGGTTTCATGTGATGTCCAACCTTGTGATAAAAGATGCTTACATTAGCTGTACATTTCATTGTGCTCGTCACCACCGACCTGAGACCTAGGTATGCCTTAAGAAACTGCTTTTGTATTCATTGCCGATCACTGACCAAGTAGTGTTTCAATTTAGATAAAATGATGAAAAACACTGTCTTATTGGCCAATGTGTAGGTAACGTTATAACCTGAGGTAAAGTTGACTTGTGTCTGATGGGGTGCGGTGCAAAGTGGATTGTGCCAATAGAACAGCGAGTGCGTGAGTGGACCCTGAGTTCCACTTGGCCATCTTCACAAGACCAAGCTGTGATGTGCTGCCATTACAGTTGAGCTCTGACTACTATTTCAATGGTTGTGTCTCTCTGATGGTGCAGCCACAGATGCGCCCATCAGGCTTCCACTCGGGGAGGCGTGGTGATGTCTGTCTTCCCCTTTCGTATGACAGCAGACAATCCAACTTTGATTATTGCAAACCGAGGATCAAACACCAACAATGATCAAGCTTCACAGTCAAAGTGCCTGAAATTTGCAGCAATTTAGGTTCAGAAATTGCCTCTGTAAATTTCAGCGTGATAGCGAGAGCGTCTTAAGAGTGCCAGCACCTCATCAAACAGAGACAGTAAATGTGGGCTGTGAAAGTAAGCTGAATAACACTCAGTGTGGAGACAGAGAGGGGACTGGAGACATTTTAGAAGGTATTGGTTGTATTGCATCTATAAATCTAACAGAATGAACGGTGCGATATACTCTGCAACATGGTCAGACCACTAAGGCACGAAATTGAAAACAAACGTGATATATGTGAGCACTATATTTAAACTGCCCTTGATAGTTTGTACATTGTTAAGTAATGTCTATCATAAAATTGTCAGATGGCTTCTTTGGACATCTGAAAGAGCGTACAAAACTGTCAGTGAGTAAAACAAAATACACCGAACGTGAAGCTTCAATATTTCAAACAGCAGAGACCTGAACCAAAATAACTTCTTATATTTTCCACATACACCCAAACCACAACTTTTACATCAAAGCGATTCTGAAGCTTTAGCTGACATTAACCTTGGGAAGTGAAAAAAACAAAAAAACAAAAAACTCTTCCAGGTCCTTTAACAGTCTTTTTATGAAAGCCATTGGATTCGTCGTTTCTCTAGCTTGGGTTTGTGACATCCTGAAGAAAATATGTGACAAGTTGTGATGAATGTGCACCACCAACTCTTATACACGATTCCGTCATACAGTGTCTGGCCTAGTTCTAATCATCAAGAACAATGGGCTGACATGTCGTGGAACATGCTCACTGCGTATCTATCATATTCAAAGGTGTTGACAAATATAAAATGTAGGTTCAAATGGCAAAGAGGAAGAGGGAATGCCCCCCTAAAGTCCTCTTTGTGACCAGGAAGTAGTCTGCAAACTTTTTTATAATTATTTATTTTTCTGCGTGTGACTGAGTTGATTCAGGTTCTTTATGCTGCCTTCCCGACGACCTATAAATCTATGGATATCCTGTCACTATCCCAACCAGCATATAAACCTCTATACCAATTATTTAATCCGACAAAGACAAAAAAAAGAGTAGTCTGATCTAGCATTTATGTTTGGTGGCTGAGAGTCACTCATGCATACTCACAGCTGCAAATGGCCTAAAACAATGACACAGTGTCCATCACCAGAGCTGTGAGGGACCGTCTGAGTTTTCTGTTTATGCGGAGGTCATCTCTAATTTCCTGTTCAAATCACATTGTTTTGTTGAATCGTCAGCGGATGCAACGATGAAGTCTGCATCCACAAAAGCTGATTATAGTTAATCAGCTGTGTCAGCCTCCTAATGAATTCACAATGTTATGCTAGCTAACACACGGCACAAGGCTGATGGAAATGGCATTAGCGAACGTTTTTGATGGTGCTGAATGCAGGGTCCAAAAAAATAAAAATAAAAATCCCTGACACATTTCCCAAAGTACCAAGTATCGTAGAAAAATCGCCATAGTCATCAAGATAGACAGACAGATGGATGTCACTAGATCCCCGGATACTTGTTCAACCATGGAACGACTGGACAAATAATTTTCTCCCTTGGTGTGTCGGTACATACTCAACTCACATTATCCTCATGACATGAGACGATGACAACAAGCAGACTACTGAATATTTACCGACACATCACATTCAACCGCAAAGACAAATTCTCGAACTTGCCGGCACCATCTAGTCTACAGCCTTTTCCTCTCCCACAGTAAAATTTAATCACAGCTGTTTCCTTTGCTACTTCCCCTGAT
Source organism: Centriscus cristatus (assembly GCA_037832705.1). Taxonomy (NCBI): domain Eukaryota; kingdom Metazoa; phylum Chordata; class Actinopteri; order Syngnathiformes; family Centriscidae; genus Centriscus; species Centriscus cristatus. Next base: position 7,893 of record JBBMJM010155847.1, on the reverse strand, counting down.
TGTGGAATTCTCTCTGGAGAATCTGGCAGCCTCGAGAAATGGCTGTTCTGTTAACATCATATCCACAGGGCTGCTGTTGCTACAGTAAATGCTTCTGACCTTTAACATGCAAGAAATTTGTCGTTTATAATTGTTTATAACTGGTGAAAGAAATCTGTCAGGAGGCCTTGACAGTCAGTTCTGCAGGTCCTGTAGAATAAAATAAGTGTTGATCAAACCGTTGCGTTAACCAGTCAGATAGTGAGGTGACACCAAGGCCTTCTAGTAGCCGTACAGTCACGGCATCATATTCACGCCCTATTATCGGATAGACATAGAGTGTTTGAGCCTGGAGTGTTCTGCATCTGGAAAAATACTTGTATTGATCTAATGGCTCTTTTTTGTCCCACAAGCCATTTTTAAGATGGGCATTAAGAAAGGTCGGCCAACTCCAAGGCTAGCTAGAATGTCACATTCCACTCCAACGTACGCTGAATTCATTATGTCCGCAATCATCAGAGCTTTCAGTTGTGTGCACTGACGCATAGTAGTTCCTTACAGCAATTCCTTACATGTTGTTAGCATTTTTATGTTGTGCGTCCAATGTGCGGTTGTAATGGTGCGGTATTAATGCGCGGGCCTTGGAGACGTCTGCTTTGACTCCGCACGTACCTCTACGTCTTGGGTCTTTACAAGCAACAGTGCCTTTGAACACTTTTGGGGAAACGAGAGTGGATCTACAGCTGAGTGGCCAGGTGTGCAGGGAAACTCCACAAGGAGGTGAAGAAAGGTGTCGCAAAAAGACTTAGAAAAAGACTTGTTGAGGATGGATTTTGTGTACAGATAATCACGGTAATCAGGTGTAGAATGCTGGTATTTTCCTAAATGCCAAAACTTTATGAGGTTTTTATTGATGCTTTTATGTTTATTGTATGAGCATGAGACTTGTGAATGCTGAGGCATTTATTCTGGCTACATGAGTTTTCTATATGTGGTACAACAAACTTAAATTCTGCATTTCTGTATACGACTGTGTCTATAGCCATAAAGTAATTATTAACTAACTACTACTAGCAGGACTGTCAGCCTGGGTGTGTGCACGCCACTGTGCTCCTTCTATTTATTGTATGCAGTCTATTGAGGGGAAAGCAGGCAATCACCCCATGGATCTATCCCATGATGTCACACAATAGTTCTGTGTGTCCTTATAGGAGCATCTCAACCTCCATCCTTACTTTCTGACCACACACTCTAAATAATATATAGGTTGTGACCAGCACAAAGAAGTCTGTCGAGACTTAAGAGTTAAGAATCTGCTGTCAAGCAGCTTCCCACAGTTTCCCAGTTAGACTCGAGTTGTCACTGAGCGGGTAGATGATTTGTCTCCATCGCTGGAGCTCTTCCAAGACCAGTCCCTGAATACTGATAGGAAGATAAAGTCAAATACTGGCTGGAGGTTAGTGGCAGAGCAAGAAAAAAAAATGCAAGCGTACTCTTAAAAGCAAGATGGGAACTTATCAACATGACAACAGAACTTAGATTGCAAACATCTGTCTTTTTTTTCCCTCCAACCTTCTCTCACCTTTTACTGTCTGTATTCGCTCCGGGTGGTTTCCGCTTACTAAAAGACTTTTACTGAGTGTCTGGAGATTAAAGAACACATTTGAACTGATCTAAGCAGAAGTACCGGAGAACCCTGACGACCTGTGGTAAATCATGCAGACACACACACACACACACACACACACACACACACACACACACACACACACACACACACACACACACTGAGTAGTTGCACCTGAAGAACTCGCACAGGAGAAAAACTACAACAAGGCTCCTACGGACTTCAGTTGAGGCTTCATTCCCTCATTCAGTTCTGCATAAAAGCCTATGACACTGATGTGGCTCAATGCATCTCTGCTCTAGCACAATTAACATGTTCCTGATCACCATGAACACAAACACGGGTGCTGAGATGAATGTCTGCCATAGTATTATACAGGCTTTGTTTTCTTTTTTGTATTAATACAGCTGTAATAGCAGTTTCCTTTTCACTGCACATATCAAACATATTGAAAAAAATATGTGGAATCGCTTCGGCCTGTCTGATGTGTTACAGTTTGAACCAAATGAATCACTCACCACGACTGTTTCTTGACAGGCACTTATGAATAAACCCCTTTTAAAAAGACCAGACTATGAACCAACAAAATGAAAAGACAATGACACAAATCAGAACCTATTTATACTACCAATACTCCAATGATCAATCTGACTGCTGAAGTCAGATTTACCACCGTCCATTTGAAGTTCTTTCCACTAATTGTTTTGGTTTCATAACTTTAATGCCGAGTTGGTTAAATGCTTGTCTTAATCAAAAAGCAACAGTATTAAACATACCAGACAAGCGATGAGATGACGAGCAATGGGCGGCTTTACTGTTTTTATTGTGAAGCCAAAGATACACAACTTCAGGAAATAGTTACATGGGATCTGTTGGTACAACATGTAAACACCACAGTTGATTTTGTGGGACGGACTGTGTTGCCAAACTCAATTATTCGACAGTTTTCACACACAAAAAAATTCAACCAATTTGTTGTCCATCAGTCTCTGAGTGCCATTACATAAAAGATGTGTTCGGTCCTGGGATACTCACAAATCTACTGTCGGTGAGTCTGAACTCCTCCTGGCATAAGAACTGTAATAATTTAAGTCTCAAAAACTGCAAGGAACAGAAAATGCTGAAGACAGTAAAACCTGAAAATATGGTCAACAGCAGCGAGAACTTATTCTCAGCCTGTGGAGGTTTTAACAGCTGCCTCATGCCTCAGGCTACATCTTGTTTCAAGGCAGACAGCTTTGGAGGATGATCGACAAAAGTTGAGCTAAAAACTTGGCCAACCGAGGAGGAGGAGGGGGAGGGCAGGTCTGACACTAAACCACCCCCCCGAGGAGAAACGCTGTACCTCGAGCTGCACGGCTGGACTGCACAGCACACCACAGCAGGAAACAACTGTGAGCATAGACCGGTATATATATACATATATATTCTAACAATGACACTTCAAATTCCAAGTGGTCAGTCTGTACAGATTGATGCCATATTTAATTTCATTTTAGAAATCGCTGGTGCTGCTCTTGGCACCGAATAAAAATAATAATCCCAGAGGCCTGCTTCACTTGTGAAAAGACCAATGAGATCCCTATAGTGAAGAGAATACTGGAGTGCTCTGAACTTTCAGGGGGTTGTGTTTTATCTCCCCTGGACGGAGCTGAGAGTTTGTTGTTTGATGTCCTTCAACGACACCATCTACCATAATGCTAGTAAATGGAGAGTCACTGAGTGGAAAGGACAAATTAGGAAGTAGAAGAAGAAGCATTTATCCACCTTGATGCATAATGGTTAATTATTTTGAAATGCAAGACATGCGATGTGAGTGATTCATCGATCAAACTGCATTCTGTTTCTATTTTTAGATCGCTGCATTCTATCGGGACACAGACCTGCTTCAGGTTATCGCCCCTCGGACTCACATGAATGAAAACTGAAAACAAGTTTAAAGTGGCAAACAGGTTACAGGTTCTTCATGATGAAGAAATAGGGAGGCAGAATGGTGCACAGGTTGAATCTATCTATCTCTCTCACCACTGAAAGATGAACGTGACAGTATAACACAGTGAATTTGCATAACAGATGTTCCTTTATGCAGGGCTAGATTTATTGCACAAGCCAACACTCGGTTGGCTGTGTGCCATCGATCAAACAGAAACCAGCAGGTAAATAAAATTAACTGCTGTGTGCATAGGTAAGTGGAGTAAAGGCAGGTTAGAGTTTACATCAGCACTGGAAGACTTAGGGAAGCTGTTCGCTTCAGGACATGGGATACAAAAGTGAGGAGATGGAAGAACAATGGAGAGTAAAGGAGACACACAGATATTTTATTTGTGGAGTCAGTGGTGACATAACATCTCACCATAAAGGGAAGGAAAGGAAAATGTGAGGTTATGTGATGATGTGGGGTTTCTTTTTTTTTCTTTTTAAAAAAATTCTCTTTCATTGCAAAATTGTCTATTGTACAAAATGTAAATCAGCAGAATGTAGCTCATGTGTAACATTACTGTAGGAGAGGGAAACAAAGAGATTGGGAACTGTGGTTCAGTAAATTAGACATGTGTGGTCATGTAAATCAATTCCTGATTTACTTCGCATTGAAATTCATTTTTCTTTCTTTTACCAGAACACTTCTTGATAATTGCAAACTTGTTTTTGTCCTGAAACCAGCATCCCCTGTTATGACAGTTCACAAATTTGGACTCCTTCATTCCCCATGGACCCTTGACGTCATTAAGGTGAGATATGCATTTCTGATTGCGATTAGCTGGACCGTCAATATCAGGAACCGGTGGCGTGGCAGCACAACTTAATAATAAGTAAAAATAACCTCAATAAATAAACCTAAAAATGAGAAGGTGTGTCCCAACCTTTGACCTCTGCTGCACATGTAACACTGATTCAGAGAGTATTCTTTCAGTCCCAACTAGGATTTTGATACCGTTCCCTAACACATGCTTCCTGACACACACATTACTTTTGAAATAACAGTGCAGACGTCCAGTCACACCTGCTTAAGCCACAAATTGCCGCAATAATCAACACCCTCCCTTTGTAGTAGAGACAGACTCTGTACTGAGGCCACAGTGTGTCGTGCAGAAACACCTGGCATGAGCTTTTTTAATGTGCTACCTATAACCACCAACGACTATCTGTAAAATTAACAATGACCGTTGGCCAGTTACTGCTTTCAATCGTACAGCAGGACAGCTGTATCTAGCACTCTTTGGTAGGAAGGTTGTAACTGTCCTCCTGCTATCTACTGCAGCGATTCCCAAACGCCTACCCAGCATGTTTTAGACGTCACCCTGCATCGACCCACCAGATGGAAATAACGACCTCGGTGCTGGACAACAAGCTGTTGATTTGAAACAGGTGTGGGGGGAGCAGGTGACATCTAAAGCCATGTCCACACTGAGACAAGTTCAGGTTTAACTTTTTTTTTTACCTTATGGACGTTTCATTGACACCAAATTTTGGTGCATTTTGGAGCCCGAAGGCCATCATATTTTCAACCGGTTCCCAAAGTAAATAAAACTCAAGACCACACACGTCTTTCCATGTTTACCACCCATATGCATCCTTCCTGAGCAATGATGTCATGGTCAAATCATGATGAATGCATCATCATCATTTTAAGCATAACTTGCTTGTGACCTAAAGCTCAGTGTAAGAAAGCATCCAACACCGATCTAAGAACAACAACACCAACACAATTTGTCGTGGTTCAGGCAGTGGTCCTGAAGAAATAAACCCTGTTTTTGGTTAAGTTTTGTTAATTCTAATCTAATTCTAATTCTAATCCAGATCTAATGTTAAATTGACAGTTTATTTCACTGAGAAACCACAAAGAAACAGAAACATGTGTCTTCTGATGGTCCCCCTGGTTGTATTTTACAGTTGAGACAAAAGAATTTGGAAAAGACAAAAAAACAAAAACAAAAAATCTGAATAACTGATCATCATGTTGATTAAACTGATATTATAAATCATGGTAACTTTCAAAAACGGATTCAGGTCTGTGAGAGGTTTGTGTTGTTTCAATCACAACATATAGAGCATATACACCTACTTGAGTATGATACAACCGGTCCCTGAAGGTGGCGCTGTCCATAAAACCTGTATCCTGGTTCGTCTTCGAGGGGTGCTCTCTGTCACGGCAGGAGGACAGTTTGTCATGAACTGTGTGTCGTCCTCATCAATGATCTGGAAACAACAGAAGGTAGGACACTGTTTTCTTTCCAAACGCATTCATGACAATGCCAAAAAATAACACGTTTGCGATCAAAGCAATTCTCGCCATGCGTCACTTCCTGCCCTCAACTGTCTGATTTATCTTCTTGGTCTCCAAATGTGACATCTGCTGTTGGTTTGTCTGTCCGGAGTGTGACTTATCCTCCTATTTTCCTTATGCAAAGATTTTTGTGCTTGTGTTTTGTTTCTCCATCAATCAGGGGTCTAAGGACAGCGGGTGTTGCCCAGTACAAAACCTGTCCAGTCACTGGGATTTCTAATGTTTGCTGGTACAAATCAATGTAATTGCAGTGGAATGATTTGGAGCAAATGCAGCAATCGTCCCTGCTGAGGACAGCAGCCAGATGTTGGCTGTTGATGGATATTGGTCCAGTTTGACTTTACTTTTCTTCTTTTAACAAACATCAATTAGCATTTCAAGTCAAGGAGGAAACAAAAGAAACATGGAACCTGAAACATGGTATGCTGTTTAATTTTATTCAACCTTTATTTATGTATAAGTAACACGTCAATTCAGAGAATCCAGGAACATTTCATAGCAACTTGTGCAATAAATATTTTTCACTTTATTCTATATGTGCAATGTGTTGCTGTTTCATTTCGGCAGCTTTTGGATCCTTAATACAAGCTACCCTTGTTTTTTATTTGTATTTCGTACTATCATATTGTTGCACTACTTACAGGGTTGATCAGAAATTGATGTGATCTACCAATGATTTAAAAGATGTTAGCATATAAATAATATGTTAGTTATTACACCATAACAAATTTTAAACCATAAAAAGGGTTCACATTAGCAGTTTTGAGATTTTTTTTGTAAACAGAATTTCTGCACAAGTAAACATGCCTACTTGATTTAACATTTACACTGATGCACATAGCTGTTTTATCAGCAATATCAGAGAGGAAAGAGAGCGGAAACTTGTATGTGATGTGTAACGATGCCATCACAAAGCTCAGAGATGTGCCACTGTGGACGGCCGGTTTTAATGTCACACCAGTTGGAATTTAGTCATTAAATAAACCCATCAACATTTATCTCAGTGATGGTTAACTGATGTCTGGGTAATACAACACCAGGAGCCATAAAAGTATTTTTTATTATTCGATCACATTGGTATACACAACACAGACACCAGGAGTCAAATGAAAATTGTGCAAAGGACAGCAATTTTGCAAATCCCTAAGTGAGGCTGGGTGAAATCATGAATAAATAAACAGTCTTGTGTATTCAGGACACGTCTGGCCCAGTCCCTCTGGTTGACGGACCTTGTCAAACATTTTAAACACTGAACGCACATATTCACATGTGGCCTATGACCTTGTGACTGCCTTGGCTTCTTGTTGACCCAAAGCACAGTCCAAATGTCCTCTGAGGACAGAGCAAGTCAAAGGAAATTTTAAAAACGCTGGCGCTGCCTGTGTGTTCTGTCACAAATACATATGTCTACCTGCATGTTTATAAGATCACACAGTGTAAAAAAAAAAAAAGTATTTATTTTAGTTCAAATTCTCTGTGTCCACTTTGAATAATAAAAATGATAGCAGTTAAAGCAAATATTGACGTTCAGGACATCCATAAAGCAGATTATACATTCACAGCTTGAAATGCCTATTTATTATTTCCCATCCCAAGTAATGCTTGGATCCAGGTGCCAAGCCAGACTTGCAACTTAAGCTCCAAGTTCGGTAAGTACCTAATCACTGAGTCATAGTAAAAATAATAGATGCTGCTAAATCCCAAATCACGGCCCATGTCAGATCTTGTTCCAAACAGCAGAGTCAAGAGGCATGTGTGAACTCACAACAAGTCTAAAGCATCAGAGGCGAGAACACACGAGTCCTTCACGCTGCACTTTTTGCTGTGTCAAAGTATATTCATCAGCATAATTCAGGTACTCATTTTCAAAGTTCATCGCTTCGAGGTCTTTTGGTAATTTTGTTTTGGATTGCAGGCATGACTTGAGTCAAACACACACACACACACACACACACACACACACACACACACACACACACACACACACACACACACACACACA
>JBBMJM010155836.1:0-10371 GCA_037832705.1 Centriscus cristatus | reverse complement strand
TGAAGAGGTCATGTGAAGCCATTAGACACAGAAAAAAACATTTGATGATGACCAGGCTCAAAAAGTGTTTTATAGATGTTAGATCATTAGCATTAAATCCAATTTTCAATCTTTTTCTTCTTCCATCTCCCTCGTCCTGGGTGTCCGTCTGCCCCAAAAATGAAAATTATGCCCAAACCATTTATCTTTCCTTGTGATTCAATTATGTCCACAAAGAACAAAGGCAATGGAATGTGGTGATTTTCAGGGAGAGAAGGACAATGTGTAATTTTGTTTGATTGTCATCTTTATCCAAACCGAATATAGATTGGTGTTTTTCTTAATCAGTGCTGAGTTCTCCAAGATTCACCCAAATTAAAAAAACAAACAAAAAACTGCTCAAAAAAGGTTTTTTGTTATATGTTTTTTGAAGCACACCCTAACACTTATTTAAGCATCATCCCACGGCTCACAGAGCATCACGCACACAGCGAGAACAACAACTGCACACTATTATCATTCTGTATTGTGTGGTACACCTGAACATAATTAGTAGACAGATGTTTACTACAATTTCTGGGTTTCTCCACGACACCTTAAGGAGATTGTTTTTCCTTTTTTTGTTATTTCCTGGTCTGATTGTAAAAATTATAATGACAAATGAAGTCAAATAATTATGTGATCAGTTGCTTTTCATGCAACAATTATTGACAAGAATTCCCCCTTCAGTTCTAATGAACATTCCACCATAGAGTCACATTGCTCTTTTTTCAACTTCAGAACATGATTATTATCATTATTGTGCACCAATGTGTTATTTTGAACAAGTAGAAATATTAAAACTTTGCGTTGAACTTACTTGTGCAGTTTGGAGCAGTGCCAGACCACGTGCCATTGGCCAGACACTGGCGTGTGGGCGAGCCGGTGAGTACATAGCCCTCCATGCAAGAGTACACGATGGAGTGGGAGAAGGTTGTGCCATCCACACGGGAAATACGGCAATGTGCAGGTGTACCTGGGTTCCCACACTGTACCGCTGCAATGCAGGTGAAACAAGAGAGGCGGCCAAGGTCAAAGGTGTAAAATAGTAATGGATTTTCTATTTTCCGTATCAGTGATTCACACTCTGAAGGTTGGGAGCCCCCGTTGTGGCTGCAAGATGAGTTTTGAGGGTCTCAAGGTGACTTTGTACAATATGTATTCCTCATTACGTGACAATCCATTAATAAAGACAATGATATGTTGCTTCTGACCTTATATGTATTTGTCTCTTGACTCTGATGTGTTTTTGCTTATGTAGAACAGCCTGAAAAGGGCAAAGACAAATTCTTGGCTTGTGTCCTTATTGCTAACATTGTGTGTGTGTGTGTGTGTGTGTATTTGTGTGTGTGCGCTTCACATATAATAAGGGGATAAGACATTGTTTGCCTGTTAAAGAAGCTGCGAACCAAAATAGCAAAGACTCACTAATCTATCGTGTCACAGCTTCATTTAGAGATGCTAATGAGCAGAGTGAAGCAGCAAATTAAAGGAAGTTTATGTATTGTGGAGTTGCTTTTTATATCCATGGTGATGCCATTTTATTCAGAATTCAAAATATGGGGTGATGTGTATATATTCACGATTAGAGTCTGGAGAGCTATACACGAAGTTTGTTAATAACACACAGCTATGATGGAACTTGTGCTAATATTATATTGCAATAATGTCGCTTGCGCTCTGACTGAGCAGCAAAAGATGCCAATATGCTGTGGAGAGATGAAGCACACACACATTCTTCCATGTGTAACTGTATCATCCTCCAGTGTCCTCAACTTACTCTACTGTCAATGAGAAACAGAAGAATGCTGTGCGTGTGCGTGTGTGTGTGTGTGTCTTACTGTGTTGGTGTGGTTTGTGTGCATTTATTGTTTATTTGTGTGTGTGTATATATATATATATATATATATATATTATTTTTTTTATTGTGACCTGCCAGGAGACCACAGATGCAAATTATCCTGAAGATACAATCTGCAACGGTGCATGAGACTGTGTTAGCCTCTGTGGCTAACTCGCTCATTAAACCGAGGCAGACGTGAATACAGATGGACAATTGCATTGTTAGATGGATATAAAGCTGAATAACCACACCGACAGTGCACACAGTTTTCCACATACTAGAAGAGGTCGTGGATAATGGATGGAGCCGTTTTAACAGCAGACAAGGCTTTAGATCACAAACAGGCAGCACATAAACTCGGGTTCGGGCTCCAGTGAATTTGTGCACCCTTTCACCTGGGGTGAAAAGATGCCTAAAACTAATTTTAATTCAACAGAACTCAGTTAGGAGATGGAGGGTCAAAAGGGAGGGAATAAAGAGAATACAAAAAGAAGATAGAGAGAGGACTGGACATTGATAGGAGATTGCTGCACAATAAGATAGAGAGAGATGAGAGAAAACAGACGGCCACAGACTGAAATAAATGCTGGAGACGAGAGAGTGAAAGAGAAAGAAAGGGAAACAAGAAAGACAGACTGAAAAGTAGACAAAGAGAACATAGATAACGGGGGCTGCTGAACTGGCGATGACATGGAACGCTGTTGCTGTGCCGAGCTGGCGGATCGTAAGTGGAGGAGCAGTCAAACATTGCCTCAATATCCGGATGACCCCTGGGGGTAATTTATGCAAGATATAGGGCTAGTGTTCTGTGAACTAATATCTTCAGAATGCACAATGATTCATTTATCACAATCCAAAAGGAACTTGGCTTTAGGTGTCAAGAATTAATTAATTTCTTGGCTGAAATCTGGGAGCTACTCACGGCACCAGTCTTGGCAGAAAATACCAGACTGCAGTAGAGTGATACATCTGGTGTAAGAACTGTGTTTGTGAGCTGCTGAGATAATTTTAGTGTAGTTATGGACGCCTGTGCCACAGTGGAGCTTACATGTAGCATGTGAAGAGCATTTAGTGCAAATACGACTGGCAGCTGTGAGGACTTTTTTTTTTGTTTTTTAATTTCAATAATTGGGTTTCATCTTTATGATGAGGAGCTTTCCAAAACCAAAATTTCTATGGGATATAGTTTGTGCCACTAGACGCTGAAATTGAATAGATAGATCAATAGAATATTTTTGATCCCGAATGCATTGCCAGTATTCAATTTCACTTTTCTCAATTAAAATTAAATCTTTCAAATTCTCTTTTTTTTTTTTTTTTTAATACATAGAAATATAAATAGAAATTTTCCTTACGTTTGCAGAATGGCTGCCTGCCCGACCAGGTCCCATTTGGGAAGCAGATCCTTTCTGCTGACCCGTACAGTGTATGTCCTACCGCACAGGTAAAGCGAACCTTGCTGCGCACTTTAAAGTTCCCCGCCTCCCTGCTGGCATGGGCAGGTGTGCCAGGATCCCCACAGGTGTCAGAGGATTCGCCTGCAATGGGAGACATCAAATGACATCAATGGATCCAAATCAGTCGTACTTTATTTCAGTCCAGTAAAAATAAAATTGTTGATGTTCAGCATTCAATAAAATGAATAATAAATACATCAAATAAACCACTGATCCTCTCAATCAACACCATCTGTGTGTCTAGGTTGATGTGAATTAGAAAATGATCCACACACCACCATAAAATACAGAATGCACCAATGCGCAGCTGTCACCATGCCAACAACCCAGGGAGACGCTACTTTTCACAGATTTCACACCAGGAGTTTATGTCGATAAAAACGTCAGGGCTGGCTCTAAAAGCCAACCAGCTGTGGATATGAGAAATAATGAATACAGCCTGACCTCCAAAGCTGAATGCATGTTCATTATTCTGAACCATCTCCACTCTTGCCTGTGAGAGAACATAGGCTTCTTTCAGCATGTGCCACGTCTATGATTTAAGACGAGCGAAAAGTCATGTTGTGTCTCTCATTAATACTCTATGTATGTGATATCTCCACTTAGTAAAAAAAAAAAAAAAAAAAACGCTTTCTCAACCGCAGGAAAAGAGAAAGTGATATGACAGGTACAGAGTGTGGGTGGTGTCAGGACGACTGAACATTTCATGTCATGATGAACGCGACGATAACTTGAGTGGTGAGTGAGTCGGGATGAAGTGCAGAGTGTTGGGGAGGTTTTTGGTTTGCTATTCGCCGGGGGGAACTACCTCGAAGCACAGAACGTGCAGAACCACTGCTGCTGCTTCCATTCTGTCAGGGAAATTAAACCAGCAGAGGAAAGAGAAAACGCTACAGAAGAGACATTACCAGAGAGAAAAGCGGCATTGAGAATTTAGGCAGATGGAGCTCAAGCACTTAGATTCACAAATAAGCGGAGGGGTAGAAGGACAAATCAACACTGCATATGAAGTTTAAGGAAAAGTGGCCTTGTCTGCGTACGTCTGTACATGCTGTCTGTTTGCGAGGAAACTCGCCTTCCTGGCTCTGAGTCCCCGTCCCTTCAGCTGCTCATACACCCTGAAAATCATTTCCTGTTGGCTTGCGTTCCACACTGATAGTGAACGCGTGGACAAAGCAGCACTGTACAAACATTAGGCTCATATTTTTCACAGCACATCCTATTGCTTACATACCCACAAAGACATTGGTCAGGTCAGTGGCCCGCAATCGGAGATGAAAAGTATGTGTGTGCCAGTGCTTACCAGAGAGCATGTGTGCATACATGTGAAACAATGTCTGCACTTGTATGAACCTCATGCTTGCATTGGGGTGTGGGCCTTTGTGTTAAGGACAAGTGCATGAGAAGCATGTGAACAGATCTGCGAGCATGGTGTGTGCACCTTCATTTGTGCATTTGTGTATGTGTGTGCCAGTCCCTGCAGTCTACACTTCATTAGTCCACTTCACTTAGGTGACCAGACATGGACTGTGACAGCTATAATCTCACTAATTGGGGTGGTGGTGGATTTGGTTTAAATCTGAGTAAATGTCCATTCACCAGCGTCCCTTTGTGAGGAAATAATAAGGCCTTCAGCTGAGCCATGCTGCAGATGAGCACAAAAGGGGAAACGCTTGGCAAGTTCTGTCAGGCCCCTTCTCCCTAATTAATAAGGGACGACAGATCAGAGGAAGAACAGATGCATGAATGAAAAGTGTAGAGGATGCTGCTCTGGACATCTGAGGAATTCATCGCTGCAATGATGTCTGATGCTGGTTTTGTAGTTCTGATAGGCTGCTTTTATTTCAAGCCTGGAGATATTTTAAGACTATGTTGCAATGTTCTCAGCAAATACGTTTAATCAGAAGATCATAGTGACTCTACATATATTGGACAATTAAAAAAAAAAAAAAAAAAAAAACTTGTCCAAATAGTTAATTCATCATGATAATGCCGCTATGCTAATGTTTGCATGTACAAACTGTGCTACAACGCACGTTTGCACTAGTTCCAAACTCTCCAGGCATTTGCATGTTGCAAGCAGCATCCAGCTGGGTTGTGGGTGTGATTTATTCTACAGCTGTGACAGATGTTTGCTGCTGTGGTTCTACGGTAAATGTCTCAAGTCTCTGAGTGATCTCTCCATTATAAGTTTGCTGCTTTTGTCAACTAAAATACTGATGCAATATAAGCCAGGGCGTCAACATGAGGATGAAGGACATATTGATACGATAATAACCAGTGTCATAGAAACGTGTCACAGCTTGAACATGTGTAACTGTAAATACTCTAAAGTTTGTCTTGAATTAAAATCAGTCATAAGTGAGAAAACGGAATCATTAGATATTTATTCTTGAGCACAGATGTGCTGCCATGTCAGGAACAAAAATGCTATATCATCTCATTCCTTCAGCAGTAAGTCATGTTGTCATTTATTATGATTAAATTCTCTGGTCACGAACGCGAGCGTCCCATTTCGCTCCATAAATCTCCCCACAAGGGTTTCTCTGAACAGCCATTGCACTTTGAATTTTAAATATCGGAGAGTGGATTGATGCTGACATTACTTCTCACATGAGCAGTGGATGTTGATTGGGATTTTAAATGTGTCAAATCAAATCTCCTGAATCAAGTTTAAGAATGGCTGCCGTAGATGACATGAGCCGTCGGAGCGCAAACAGCAGCAGAGCTCATGTGGGCGAGAAACAACAACGAAAGTGAATGAACAAAATAGTTGATCGTCACTTTCCAAGAAGTTCATTTGTCACAACAGCAGGGTTCTGATCAAATGATCTCAGTAAATCTTAAGAACACATGCCAAATTGCTTTTAAAGTCAAAGGAAATACATGCAATGCCACATTGTTTGCAAGTCTAGCAGAAGCCATTAAGATCGAATCCCTTGTTTCAATGTGAAGCAAAGCGAATCAAATCTAAAACAAATAGTTGGTTTACAGAGCCGATAACTGTGCAGGCTCAAACAAACACAAGCACACCCCTGCGTTGTTCTGGGCACTTTGTAAAATAAAGAGCAAAAACTCTGACTGGGGAAAAAAAGAGTTGTGCTTCTACAATCATGTTGATCTTCCTAATGTGCTGGGTGGCCAAAACCCCCACTGCGCCGGTAACGTTTCCAATGTCTGAGTGAATACACAATGCTGAAGGTGAGTTCACACAGCTTTTTTTTTTTTTTAAGAAAACAGAAAAAAATGGTCTGCGTACAAACGTTACTTCTAGGTCAGCGAATTTAAAAAAACAAAACAAAAAACTGAACACCCAGAATCACTTAAATGGTCAGGAAGGCTTAAATGTGATGGGAGCAAAGAGCACACAGGGGACTACGGGGGGATGTTTTGTGGATGTACACTACAAAAACGCTTTTTAGAAGGAAACTGAATTTGTCAAACACCAACAGTTGTGTTCAAACTTTCTGTCCGGATTCAGCTTACGTCTGGCAGAAGATCTCCCTCGATTGCATAGATTGCAGTACATTTGTTTTTTACACTTGTCTTTGTCTGAGCTGTGAGGTCGTCACATCCTATCACTGAACCGAAGAGGAGTGATGACTAAGGGTTATCGTTTGGGTTATTTGGCATGGGTCCATCATCAGGGTACTTCTTAAACATTCAGTAGAAAAATGCTGACACATCAGATAATCCACAGGAGTGCCTGTTCTGAAATGCTTCAGATCGACGGGGACTTTGTGGACAAAAACATTTTGGCGCAGAGGTACTATTTTAAAAATCCTGGGTGAGCAGTTTGAGGCCAGATCATTTGCTCAGTCAGCTGATAACTCCTCTTATCTGCATTTTCTCTTAACTTCTCACAAGCATTTACCAAGCATCCTCTTAATGTCACTATGACTGCATGCTATGCTATTGTGGTGTGTTTGAAACATTCTGCTGACATTTACCTTTAGAGGAAAGATTTGGTTTCATGTGAAGTGGTTTTGAGGTTTGAGACTTAAGATTCTTATCCAATAGAAATCAGCCTCCATATTCAGTGTCCTAGTTCATCGCTGTGAACACATTTCATCGGAAGCTGCTTACTATCAAAGGAAAATCGTCCCTCTGCAAACTGTTGAGTTTTATTCTGTGAGTGGAATACTGAGGACAAGGTTTCTAGAGAAAGAAATGTTGCTGTGTCATTTCTTGTGAATGTGTGAAAACTGTTAGTATGTGTAATAGCAGTGTAATAGTAATTGCTGAGCAGGTGGCAGGTAGGTACAGTTCACCAGAGTAAAGATGTATGTTTCATTATGTATGTTTCATTGTGTTAATACGTACTGTGTGTGTGTGTGTGTGTACCTGAACAATGTGGCAGCGAGCCACTCCAGTGTCCATTGAGCTGGCAGGTGAGTGATGAGTCTCCTATGAGCCGGCGGTCTCCAGAGCATGAATACCGCACCGTGGAGCCAAAGGTGACCTTCTCTCCCACCATCACACCGTGGGGGGGTGTACCTGGGTGGCCACAGTCAACTTCTGCAGGCCGGAATAGGATTATCGACAAATAAATGAAATGACGGATGAATAAATTCAAATTTTCATCACAGCAGCAACACAAACAGACACATGTTCATTTAAAGCTTTGTTGAATTTGACTGAATCTGAAAGCATGTCGGAGAAGTTTGTGTTTGGAGGGGAGAACAATGGGAAGAGATGAATACGCCTGAATACTTTAAACAGAAATCTGTTTGCTCACTCAGAACTACACCACTAATTAGACAAACTACATGCTCACAAGACTGCTTTCAAGACTAAGACTAAGAAGGTACAACACTCCCTCTGCTACTTTAATATTCCTTTGGTTTCCTTCAGAAAATGTCACGAGAAATGTCGAGTTATTACTGGAAGTGGAGCAAAGGGTCTGGGGTTTGAGGGCAACACAACCTCAGATCAACCTCTGCAGTTCACGGATGGCTGTTATCGTAATGTGAGTGCTGCTTCTTCTTCTTCTTTTTTTTTTTTTTGGTGTGGGGGTGCGCACATTAACGATAGCCCAAACAACTGGTCCCATCACCCGATTTATCTCTCAATTAGGCACAGTGCAACATAACCATAAACCACTGGAGCATCACAAATTGCACAGCTGCTGCGAGTCGAACAACTTGTACTATTAAAACTCTGGAGGCAAACGAGGACACAGGTTCTTGAATACATCAGTAACTAAAAAGACTGGACAGAAGACAACTGCTGTAGCGCTTCATGAGAGTCAGAGCAAACGGCCGTTGTACCAATGCATTCCGGAAGAGGTTTGTCCCATTGGCCAGATGGTTGGCAGGTGAGCACCGATGAGCCAAAAAGGTAATATCCAGGGTTACAGTCGTAGAACACCACGCTGCCGAATGTGAAGTTCCCGTGCTCGATCTTACTCTCACGGATAGAATTTGCAGGGATTCCTGGATCTGTGCAGTTCACCACTGTATAAGGAGAAAACCAGAGTTACATCATTAACTGAGTTTAATCATAATGACAGAATGACAGAATAATACAGCAGTCCAGTTCATTTATGGAGCTGCGAGGATATTTCAGGACAGACAACTGTTTGCAGTGTAATTTGATGCAAATTCATGTTGGAGGTCAGTCACCTGTTGAATTACATGCCGGTTTGACAGTTTGTCAAAATGTTCCTGACAAGATTTTATAAGCATCAGTGTTTCATAGATGATGAAGATGGTTACAGAGTAGTAATGGTCACTTTGATGTCAATGAATGTTCCCTTTAGATTCACTCGTCACACCATCAGAGTTCATGAAAAGGAACCAAACATGGAACATTGTTAGAGCAGTGTTTCGGTTTATTATTATATATTGTCTATCATTGGCTGTGTAATGTATTTGTTAAGAAAAAGAAAATCAGACAATCTGCATCCAGTAGCTGCACGCTGCTTGCTCGACAGGAGACTATACCGTCATATGTTCTGGCAGCTGCCTCATTTGCATAAATGGTCCCTGTCAGTTTGTTCGCTTTTGAGATAATAATAGAAGTGTTGACGTGACCCGATCAGGTGTTTCTTCTGTTTATTATACACACAAGATGACAAGCAAAGGGGAGGCTATATTAAGCACTGTCAATAATAATAACACCTAATTCTTCTTCCTGAAAACAAAAAGAATCGCAATGAGGCCTGCTGTCCTAAATTTACAAGCATCCATTTTTGGGGAAGAGAGAGTCTCCAAACCACAATGCCGAGTGAAAGAGGTGAAACAAGGTTCACTGGAACATCTAATTAAATCAATAATGCAAAAGTTTGACAAAGCTGGTTCAGAGAGAGAGACATTTTAGAGAGAATAAAAGATGTATGTAGACACGATAATACTGGCTTAATTTCACTCTTTAACACAGCGTCTCCTCACATCTGACTGCCAACAATTTTCAATGGGTGAAGCCTGGCAAACTGTAGATTTGGCTCAAAAGATCGCAGGAATAACAAACTGCTAAAAAGCCACATTAGTCTGAATTGCCAAAAGATCAACAGAACAAAATGTAATAAAAAGTCTTTAAACTGTAATTAAACCTATTAGCACATTCTTACATGTCGATCAATATTGTTTCAAGCCAAATCCCTTAATGTGCACGTGTTATCAGTGACATAACAGTAAAATACTTTATTTCAAAACATTTTTGCAAAAGGACTTTCCTGCTATGAAAGCACAAAGAAATGTCTGGATTGGTGCTGATTGCACACATCGTTAATCCCCCGTTCACTCCTTCATCTGCATCTTACTGAAAGAAAATTCCTCCAATTTCTGTGCTTCTGCTCCAACGCTGTTGTTTCATATGTTTCTGACTAATGCTGCAGCCTGAGAAATAGAACTCACAGTGATGGCTTCCATTTAAAGCAATAGATGTATGAACACCACAACCTGTATGTTTGTGTGTGTGTGTGTGTGCATGCGTGCGTGTGTGTGTGTGTGTGTGTGTATGTGTGTGTGTGTGCGTGTGCACACATCTGTGCCGCTGCACGCTGGCAAGGTGGCTGCTTCCTGAATGGATATGACACACATACATCTGCTG
>JBBMJM010155825.1:0-10371 GCA_037832705.1 Centriscus cristatus | reverse complement strand
GGGCTACTTATATGATGACCGGATTGCATATTCACACATTTAGTGTCTTAGAAATGACAGATTGTGTATGAAAATAGGAAATATAGTCTCTTGTTTTTATCTGCCCACATACATCTGCTGGGCAGAAGGCAGAGGCAGGTATATTTACAAAACACAGAACAATATAACAGCACAAAGTAAGTATGAGTACACAAAGAAAAAACATCACAAACCAACATTTCTCCAATATAATACCGATACAAGTCAGACCTAATGAATCTAAAGGGGAAAAAAAAGGCCCGCCATCCCGTTCATTCAGTCTGAATGGAGCGCTTTTAATCAAGATATCACTTTGACAAGTCCCAGCGTCAACGCTGCACACGAGACGCTGTCTGGTCTAAAACAATATCTTTTCACAAATGATGCAGTACTCATCAGTCAAGCCGCTCCAGTACAACAGCTGAAGCCCTTAGAATGCATTTTGTGATCTCTGATTACACAATGAAAGTGCTTGGGGCGACTTCCTAGATTCATCATTCAGCACACAAATACCATCTCTCTGGCTATAATCTCATCTCTTAAAAGATCCGCCGCCCGTGAATTCTCAAGTATACCCCAGAGATTCCTCATGGAGAGATAATGTGGCAACAATACAACAAACGGGTACGTTTCTTGGTTGTGCTAACAGATTTGAAATATTACATGCATGTGTGTATAATTAAACCCTCTTCAGTGGTGTGTTTGCCGTGCGATGCGAAGCCCTTCATTTGAATCTGGTGGGAAACAGGCAGAGCTCTGTGATTCACCAGCTGTGTTTTCTATGCACGGTGTTGTAAAACTGTCCACATGCCAATGGTTAAACTCTCATTTATAAATTTGACTTTTCATGGCACCACACTGGCTCGAGTTAGAAAAAAAACAAAAACGCTTTCGGCACTATGAAAGCTTGTGATTGAAAATAATGCCTTGAACCTTCGAAATGAGCTTGTATCGACTGGTTTCAGTATATCACTGCTTGAATCGGTGAGCAGAGCACAACTCATATTCAGTATTATATAATAACGCACCACAAAGTAAATCAGAACTCAATAAATAACAAGGACATGCTCCGTGTTCGTAGAATCTCTGTCTTTGCCCTGGATTACCGTAATTTCCGGACTATAGAGTGCACCTGATTATTAGCCTCACCCCGTACATTTTTAAAGAAAAAAACATTTTTTGCACATACATAAGCCACACCTGTCTATAAGCTGCAGGTGACCACATATTCTGTCTCACTTTTCTCACCTTTTCTGCTAGACCGCCCCTGGCGGCTGTTAGAAAAATGTAGAAATTGGCCACATCTTTGTATAAGGCTCATGGTTCAAAATTTATGAAAAAAGTAGCGGCTTATATTCCAGAAATTACGGTACATTCCAGTGCGGTCTTGGCTTTTGACCTTTAAAGGGGTTAATTATATCCAGGGGTAATATATGACCTGCTGATAAGTGGAGATCTTGGATAATGTGAAGGGACAGAAGTAACATCTGGACCTTCAGTTAAAACTCTGCATTACTTTTTTTCCCCTTCTTACTTCTGGCCTTTCATTATCTGTGTTCAATCATCCACTTCACCTTATGTCGGCTCTGCGTATGGCACCTCAGCCCCCGGGCTACTGCTCAGGATAGACGTCTCACTGCTGTGATTGACAAGCGCGGGAGAGAAGATCCTTCCCCACTGAGCAGCAAGAAGCTGAGTCCAAACAGGTGTTGCATAAGCAGCTATCTCCAGCTACGTCTGTTTTCACTGAGATACCGCGGAGTAGATCAGAATTCTTGTGTTTAGATGGAGAGCCAGCTGATGCTATCGCGGCATGTTGTTCGCAGCAGACAGTTGTTGACTCTGAAACATGGCGAGAGTGATTCCTGGTGTCTGTTCTTTTCTAGATGAGGGGGGAACAGTCGCATTTGATGTACTTATTCTCCGTCATCTATCTTGTATTAATTAGTATAGTAATACAGTTGTTTAAATGAAAGCAGAAATGCGGTTTAACTAATCTAATCAGCTCCATCGTACGTCACCCACCAGGTACTCACAACCGCTGATTTACTACTCTGACATCAATCGCTTCTGTTTTGGGACGACTTTAAACATTCAGTGGATGTGGGACGTTTTTTTTTTTGTGAAAGTCAAGTAGGACATTCTTTCAAATCAGACAGCGGAGACAATCCATCCTACACGATCTGGGTAAAAAGTATGCAGATGAGTGGAGGAAGCAGAAGTGCTGCAGATGTTCAGTAGGATACGGCGGCGCAGTGAGTGGGTACATTATTCAAAAGGCAAATGGAATGTAAGATACTTCAGCTCAGCTCTTGTTCAGACCTCACCACGGTTACAGTGGTCTCCGTCGACACACACAAACATCATGTTAAAAAATGTCCACCGTACCAAAGGGGATATTCAGCTGCCTCATCAAAGCGTTGGCTTATATTTAAAATGTATGCAAATTTCATTCAACAAAGACCTTTTGCCAAAGGATGCTCAGCGGCGTCCACACCTGTTAGGAATGGATGAAACATTTATTTATAGCATTTATTTTAAAGCAATCTGGCTTCAGAGGGTTGTCTGTCTGCGGCATTATCCTACAAAATAATGCAATTTTGAAAAAAGAAAAGAAAAAACACAATTCAAACATATAAACTGTGAGATGTGTTCATTATTTACTTTAACAACAACAACAACAACAACAACAACAACAACAACAACAACAACAACATCACAGATATGTTCTTCTCTTCTCTCTTGAGGTATGTTTGGTTTATGAAAGCATTTTAAAGTGAAAGATAAAATTGAGGATGACTGGCGGCTGCCGCTCCATTTTGCAGTTTGGATTAAGTCAGAAAAAGAAGAATTATGGAGCAATACAAACTTTTTTACCATGATAACAAACATAGAGCCAGTTTGAGAGGGGAAAATCTAATTTGCTGCAGATCGTAATGTCCTGCTGCGCGGTAGCAGGTCATCGCGTTCTTTCTCAATCACTGACTTTATGTTCCTTTTTAATATCCTTTAATGTTTTACTGTACATCATGTTTGTTCCTGATGAGTGTGGGCTGTGTTTACTGGCCCGGTACAAAAAAAAAAAAAAAAGGGCAGAGGAAAGTAGGAACACACAGCACCACTTCATCGGGGGATACAGTTAAAAAAAGAAAAAGGAATATTCTCCGTTACCGTTCAGAGCTCAGACTGAACCTGATAACCTGTGTCGCTCTTGAAACACAGTTAAATTAAGAAGAATATTCCGCCCTCCTATAGACAACTACCCTTTGGATCATTTCTCCACTTTCAGCTGACCAATCACGCAACTATCTCCTTATTCTTGCCTGATATTCTTGAATTTCAATCCCTTACTCTGTAGCTGTGCAATATGTGCACATGTTTAACCAATCATGGTCTCTCCAGCAGCTTCTGCAATATCTCTCCCTGGGGTGGAAGCAGCTTGACTTGGAGCTGCCGATCCTTCCTGCCTTCTCTGCAGAAACTCCCGCTAACTGTTTTCACATGAGATGCCCAAAGCAGAGCCGCAGATATACAGTATATTTTGACTGAATATGTCAGCATCAGTTGCGTGTTGAAGAGGGTGATTTCTGTCGGCCGTATTGGGAGTGGGACAGTGGGTTCCTTACCGGAGCTCAGCTGTTAGAAATGTGCTGAGTACGCCTGTTCACCCATTGAGGGCTGGAGTAGACTTTGTCTGTGGATGCTTACTGGAACATAAAAAAGAAAACACAAAGGTAGCTTAGACTCTCCAGAGACGTGCTTGTTTGAATGTGGAAGGACTAAAACACAGAGTCCCCAGCAGTTGGGATGGTTGCGAATGAATTAGAGGTACTTGGTTTGGAAAAAAAAAAGGGGGGCATTTTTTAAAAATTATTTTTAGTCTAGATGTTTCTTTTGCTACAGTCGGGGTTACGGAGTTTATCCACTCAACTGATCAATGCTAAACTCGTCATCTGAAGATCCAGAGTCTCTGGTCTCTGGGATTTCCTAATAGATGGTTTTCTCAGTAGAGGTTTTAATGATTTCAGAGAATTTCAAAGAATAAGAGTCACCACACACAGCTTCTTTCATTATTGGCTGTGCAAAGCTTTTGTTAAAAAGGCTCAAGCAGCCAGACAGAGTTATAGTATTTATCTCCACAGGGAACCTGTAAAATTGGTGCATGAATAACATGATGGCATGTACATATCAGATATTAACACTTTTATGAAAACCGAAGGCAAAGTGAACCTGGCAGACTCAAAATGTGGCAAATTAAAAGGAGAAACTATGCATTTTTAGTTAAAAGTGAGCATGTCTCAAACCCTGGAGATGAGGCGTCCTCTTGATCTCCCCCCTCTGTGAATGTGGCCCGTCTTTGACAAGACGCTCTGAGTTTTTGACAACCGCTACAATGGTACAGCCGCACATGAAACACCGATCTCTGGGAATGAGCAGACTTCTGAGGACTCAAACAGTGTTTATCCTGGGATGTGAGCTGTAATCTTTCATCAAAAGCTGGAGTTTCATATTTTACCCTGCTGAGTCATCGTCGTCGTTTTAAGCGTACAAGTTCGCAGTTTAATGTGTCATGAAAATAAAATGAAGGACTCACAAGTTTATTTCATTTATCAGTCTTTAACGTGACAACAAGTCACATTTCGGACAGTTGGAGACATTTTTCATGTCCTCTCTTATTTCGGTGTCCACGTGAATGTCCAAGCCAGCTCATGGGGAAAAAAAGCCACCCTGAGCCCACATGGAGCCCACCTAAGCCCGGTAAAATCCACGTGAGTTCCCATTTCCACTGCTGGCCAGGAGGTTTGACAGCAACTCCAACATGTTTCATTTGTCATATTGTGCCTCTGCTATTTTTTTTTTTTCATCTTCTTTTAAACATGAGAGTCACCATTAAAACATGTTAATATGTGATAGCTAGCTTCAGGTTATTAAAGTCGAAAAGCAGACTGAGCCAAGTGAAGGTTTAAAACCCTTTATATGCAAAGCCAAGACTGTATCACAGAATACAGGATTTTTTTTTTTTTTTTTTATATTACGAAGAGTAGCAGGAAAAAGTGACATTACATCGAAAACCATCAATCATCTCAACAAAAACAGTTCATAATATTCCCCAGTGGGAGTTCACTGTGCAGTAAAAGTTCGTGTCTCTCAATATGAAGCAGGTAATTCGGATTAGAATATTAAAGAAAAGATTAAAAAATGATTTCTCATTGTGTGGAAATGAATCCGTCTCGGCACGGCTGGGGGATGAGGAGCAGGGGCCGGGACTCTGCTCTTAATTTTTCAGGGTGTCTATAACCGGGTGCGGACCAGAGGTGCTCTCAGAGATGAAGTCCTGCAGTGTGATAAATGCCTTCATCATGCAGGCACTCAACTGTTTAGCTGTTGCTGTGATTCCTCCTCGAGATTAATTCAATTTCTCTCGCCCGCAACGGCCGTAACGCACTGCTGCGATGTGCGTCAGACATCCCTGTCAGGCAACGCCAATTATTCACAATCAAAAGGTGATTCTGCTCAGTCAAAGACAATTAGCCCTTTGTGTACAGGAAACAGAGTAAAAATAGATGTCTTAAAATTCTAGGTCAGGCTGGTTATTGCCTCTTCAAGTGAACTTCCTCAGCTCCAGTTCGAACCCAGATAACAAATGATGGATTTACATTCACCTTAGACCAAATTAGAACTTGTGAGGTCACTTGGTCATCGGTATCCCTGTTCTGCCCTTGGCCTCTCACAACCTCAGCCCAGCATAATGGGCACCCCCCCCTCCCAGCCTCACCCCCTCCTGACACTGACCGACTGCCAGTATCTCTGGTGTTGGAATGACACTTTAAACGCAACAACCAGTGAAGAAGGAGAGAAGAGCCAGTCTTTGTCTGCACAGAGACATCTGCACCCGCTGAGTGTTAGACAACAAAGAGCCATAGGGGGCCAACATGGGTATCGATGGGGGCTGCACTGGTGTGTGTGTGTGTGTGTGGTGGTGGGTGGGAGTCAGACTCAGCTCAGAAATGTCACATCTATGAATGTCTCTGGTGTTTTATGCTGGAGATGCAGCGTTCACGCTGTCAACGGATGAGGCGCCTCCGGTTGTGTGTTTCCGATGTTCAGAGCACACTGGCGAAGGGCGTCAGAGGAGCAAAGTGTGTATGATCCACAGTAGGAACAACAATAGTTTTGTGAATATGTGGGGGATCTTCAGGCTGTCAGGAAATTTAAACCCTTGAATTCAAACAGCGAGGCCACAGTTGCATCGAGATTCCTACTGAACTACTCTCGCTGCGTTTTACACCTGGTACTTACATTCAGCGTCGTCATAACAAAATAGTTTTGTTATGTTTTTTCCCCCCCATCATGAGTATGTCGCATGTCTTCCACTCATTTTATGTCAAACGAATCAACATGATGTCGGCTTCGCACCCTGTCTTGAGCAAATTCAATCTTTAGTCAACCGATGGAGCGATTTGCTCAGTGATTGAGCCCGTCAGGCCGGCAGTCAGCGTGCAGGGGTGCTGATGTCCTCAGGCGCTTTGCAGCGAACCAAAGCTGCAGTGAGACGTTGTGTTTTGTTCTGATTCTCCATCGTACAAACACAAACGCACATAAACCAGCAGATGTCTCCCTGTACGGTTTTGTTCGAGTGAGCAGATCAGAGACCTGTTACCCATGAGTCAACAGAAGAGCCAGAGTGATTCGAACGAATGCTGTTGGTTCTGAGGTAGCAGGAAGCTGTTGTCTGCGCACAGAAGCTCCCCCCGAGGTGAGTGTGGGGGGGTGGGAAGCCTCACACACCGGTGGAGAGGCAGTCTGGGGACGACGGGAGAGGTTAGTGAGCGCAACAGAAGAGATTAATCACATGAACTAGAGGCGGCGGATGAATGAAAGGAAGATGGAGCTGCTGTCGCCGTGACGATGCACTGTGCTCCGCAGACACAACCTTGCAGTTATTCAGGGACACCTGGGTGCATTTAAGTTCCTTAAAGAGCTGTTAAAAAGTGACATGTATGAAACACCCCATTTCAGAGGCGAGAGACAGATGGGTGACAACGTGAGGATAAAAATATTAGCACATCACAATACTTTAGGTGAGATAAATAATAAATACAATAAATATTTGATCTATTTTTTTTTTTGCAATTCATCTTGCATCAGCTTCACATGATCAAGGAGAAAGGCAAACGTGCAAATTAATAATTGAAAATATTCAGCCTTTCAGGGAGTCATGTACCAGAACAATAATCTCATTCATGAGAGGGAAAGTAAATGTTTGTTAATCACCGTGATAACTAATTCAGTGTCGCCAGAGATAAACAGAGCTGCGATGCTGCAGCAGAATACAAATGTGCAGTGATCGGTGCTGTAGCTCGTGGGGGGCTACAATGTTATTCAACCTGTAGGAGGACGCAAAGACATCTCACTCCATCTGGGCGTTTGAATCTGTGTCCTCAGTCTGAGGAGTCAGTCAGACGCATGGCAGAAGTGGCTTTTTACTTGCACCGCCATGTCCACTGGGAAGAGAGGATATGAATACTGAGTGGTGTGAGAAAGAGGGAAAAAAAAAAAAAGAAACAAGACATCTGAGTCTCAAACACTGCTAGTTTACAAAAAAGAAGTATAGGGTACACACGTAGTCTCTGTAGGGATGAATAATGTAAAATAAGCTGGTTAGTTGTCAGAAGAAAGCCTTCGTAGATTTTACGTTACTGCAGCCAAACTGACTTTGTGTCTCATTAACAGTTCAAGGCTAGCTACCTATTCATGAGCCCCCATTAATTTTCATCATGGCGTCTTTATTCCACTTGTATCAGGACTAATTTGAGATGGACAAGGAACCAAGAGGATCCTTTTTGCATGAGGCCTGACCTACATGAGCTATCCAAAGTAGGTTACGCTTTGATGCAGAGTAACGCTGGCTCGGCGCCTTGTTATTGTATTATTAAACCGTCTGGAGGAGCCGCTGAAGTGACCAGTTCCAGCGTGTGTGAGGTGATACCGCTGTACCAGTGTGTGTGGATGCAGATTAGCTCATATTAGTCTTTTCTACCTGAGAAAAACACGCCGTGAGAAAGATGATGCAGATGCAAACGTGAAAGTGTGTGACGCCTTTCTACACACGCCCGCAACATCAACCTGACATTAGTTTGGGTGACAGGATTCCCTCTGAGTCCTGGCGAGGGGGCAAAGAACTGGCTCGGCTCTAAAACCTCGGCATCATTCTCGATCAAATTAAAAGGCCAGGCCGCCATAGAGTCGACGGCCCCTCTTGTCAAAGGCTAACGAGTCATTATCTGGAGGTTATTGTTGTTATGTGACATTTATTCCTCATCACGATAGATGATATTAGCATAATTCTTCAGCCAAGCTCATAAACCTCTAGTCACCTTTAATTGGTTGGAGATTTTGAATTCCCGGTGTTTCGTGTTACGCTAAGCATGTTTCTGGTAATTGCTATGACTGCTGGTAAGTGCTGTTGGACGTTTAATAAGATAGATAATGACAGTAGGTAACCATACACAGACCACCGTGAAATTAACTGTCAAGCCGAGACGGGGGTCAAAGCTGTACTCCACAAAAAAAAGACAAAAAAACATTCTTAGTCATTATCTGTCGGCGCTGGCGTGTTTCTTGTGGCGGCCCAGGGGAAAAACAAACTACTGGCTCAAAAACACAAGCGCAACCGTGAGCGGTAAACGTGCGAGGGAGCAGATGGGGGCGGTGACGGGGTCGGTGACGGGTCCAGCGACCCTGCAGCGCCACGCTGTGTATGAACTGAACAGCGTGCCTGTCTGCTCGCAACGACGGTGTCTCAGAGATGCCGCCATACTGTCAAGACGCAGCATCTCCCTGGAGGAGACCTAAGCATCTCCGCCTCCCACGGTCATGAATGAATGTGTCTGATGCAAAACGTATCAAAGAATACGTAACATCTATGTGTCCACACTCATTTTTTGTGCAAATAACTCAATGATGATCACCTGATGATATATAAACGTAGAAATTGTTTTCGGAAAGCGCTCACATCATTGTCCGATCTCACTCTGACAGTTTTCTTGTGGGACTTGTCTTGGCTTTTCGGTTTTCATCTGATGTATATTTGGTGTGAAAAGCAGAGCAGGTGTCATATATTGATGCAAGTGGATTAGTGAGATTGAAATCCTGCTGCAGCTCAAGCGGCCGCCGCCGGGAGCTTTATGCATCAGTATAAGCACAAATGGAGTGAGGAAGCATCACTGTTTGATGAGCTGGGACTTTCCTCATTTGACGTTGGAGGGATGATGGGGAGAATGGTGATTCATTCTTTCATTTTTTTTGTTTTTATTTGTTTGTTTTTAAATGTCCAGGCACCTGCAGGTTTGAGGATTTCAGATGTTGGAGGGCAGACTGACCATCCTCTGTGGGCACTGTTGAATTTTTGACATGGTTCTGTCCTCTGCTCAAGTTTATGACCTGCAGTTATGCTGAATAATATACCAGGGAGTGAGGTAACCTCAACACGCTGCATGTTTCATGAGTTCACTTAGAGGGAAAGTCGGCAGGTAGAACTTCTCAGTTTTCATGGGGAAATTTTCCATTTTCATTTAGCCCCCCCCTCCATCATTACTGCTCCTGTGTTTAATTTTCTTCCAGAGACATGCGCCTACGGAGCAACAACAATCTTGACGGGATGTGGCAGAAAAGTCAATTGTTCGTGGTTCTGTTCGATTTCAGAGGCCTTAATGGTCTTTTGCGATTGGGCACTGCTCATGCATTTTTTGTTTCGAGTGTCCTCCCTGTTTGTAAGCAGAAATCTATACGATTGGATGGATAAAGGCTTTTAAAAATGCAACAGCTCAGGTTTTACTGGAGCTCGAGCAGTACCTCAAATAAATGACCTCTCCTACCTTCCACCGGGACTTAATTGCATCGTTCCCTTCAACAGGAGAGTTAATGGAAAAGTTGAATGAAATGCGATATGACTGTTCAGAGGGCGATTGTCTCGGCCGGTCATATTACCGCAGCTCAGATACTGTTCGTCAGACAACATGACGGATTGAGACCCCAAATGTCAAATGTAACATTTTGGCGCTGTTCACTGATTCGAGAGCAAAGCTGAAATAAAAGAGGAGCATGAACACAAAACACAGTAAAAGTTATGATATTGTTGTCGGTTACACAAACAGACTAACTGATCCCTAATATAGTGTTTTCTGTCTATTTTTTAACTGTGGATAGAGGTAGAGGCATTTGTTCACTGCTCCGAGTGGAGTGGAACAAAGGCTTGAGACATCGTTAGTTCCCCACACTGGAACACACACACACACACACACACACACACACACACACACACACACACACACACACACACACACACACACA
>JBBMJM010155763.1:0-10374 GCA_037832705.1 Centriscus cristatus | reverse complement strand
ACACACACACACACACACACACACACACACACACACACACACACACACACACACACACACACACACACACACACCCCCAGGCGCTGATGTGTCACCTATCCTCTCCCAGTATGACAGCAGGGTCATCACACACACACCTTCTATGTACAAATGTACGCACACAGGCAACCACGCATGCACCGTTCAGCTTTAGCCCAAACTGTCGTTCCACCAAAATAGCTGAGAAGCAGACTGAGCAGAGAATAATGAGTTCCCGACACCTAAAATGATATCGATGACACATGGACAAATGGCAACGGTGCTATTAAAAAGACACAGCAGTCAGCAGGAGACTGAGGATGAGGAGGGAGGGAGGGACAGAGGAGATGAGGGCCATTAGCTGCCAACACAATATAACTGCCACTTAGTCCAACTAGTGGGGAAAGTGGCAAACGGCCAAATGATTTCTCCTACACGAGTGTTACCGACATGTGGATGCTTGAGTGGCTGCGATGAGGTGAAGCATGGTGAGAGCTGCTTCAGGAGTTTGAGGTATTACAAGCCGTTCTGTTCATGCATTTGGTATCGGATACACCTGTCACAATGAATACATGTTTAATATATTCTTAGGTGATGCCCATATGTGAGGGGCCACCTGAGACTATAAATAATACTAGCAGAGAAAATGGGGGACGAGAGGTAGAACATTACCCATCAGCTTTACTCTACAAATCTTAGAAGACCTATAAAACAATACATTAAACAGCATTTCTTTATTTTATTTCGACATAGTTAAATTATTATTATTTTAGTTGCTAGTGAGTTGAACGTTTTGTTTATAGCCACTAATGACTTCAGAGGAGAACAAATTATTAGAGCAGAGGCACTGGGGCTGATATTAAACAATCAGAGGACACACTGGATCAAATAATAATAATAAATAATCCACATAGAGAGTCACACTCTATACGAAGGACGTCAACATCCAGCAAATGCAAAAGAACTACTACTAGAACAAAGAACTACTAGCCACGATTCTGTTCATACTCGAATCCTCAAATTAGCTGCCGCACAATATGACAATGCAATAAAAGTGAGTATATGAATATATATTGATGTCGAACTGACATTCATGAAAAGGATAATAATACCGTTTTCAGCTTCGAGTGGATTACTGCCATCGACTTTACACTGACGTGCCTGACATTTCTAGGGACGAGGTTGTTAGTCCACCCGCACATTCACCAGAGTGTTCATATGAAGGACTACTCAGAAGGAAAAGTGAATGGATCATGTGGTTATACAATGTCTGTAAGAAAACCTATGAGAGGCAACAATATCATGCTACAGGAGAGTGATTATTTACACACAGACACTGCAGCTGCAGACGTTCTGGTCAAAATGTCACAGTGGATGCAAGAAAATGAAAGTGGACCTGTGGGTCACATTGCCTCTAATGTCACAACGAACATGGTATTTGGAGGCTGGTTTCTGTGGGTGGACTCATTCAAACTGATCTAAGCCGATCATTGACTGCCACCTGGTGTTCACTCTCAGGTACTACACCACTGCTGTCGAATTTCAAGTCAAATCAAGTTGCTTGACAGTTCATATCTGTCATATCTGAACAGTCTCACAACACATACAAACAGAAAATGAAACGAAAAGATGGAGTAGAAATTAGCTGGCAGCTGTGTGCAACATACGGGAAGACAAAGGAAGTGCTCAATACCTGTTTTTGCTGGTGCTGGCAGTAGGAGCGATGTCAGGGGTAAGAACATACAAGCTGATGTTTCTGGGCAGATGTAAACTTCTCAACACCGTCTGATCGCACACACAGACACAAAGACAGTCAGACGATAACACTGTGGACATGATGACTGTGCTCAGTGCGTTAAAGCTTTCAACTCACGCTGTCAGACACGTCTCCACTCTTCCATCCCTTCAGCTGCATTTTGGACACTGGAAGCCCGAGCTCTGTCCCCAGGATTTGTTTGATTTCTCCTGCGGGATGAGTTTGATCAAAACAACTAATGTAAGTGAAAACACTTTTTTAAGGGGGTTTTTGTTTATTTTCATGTGTGACAGCATCATTGATCTTACTGAGTTGACGGCAACCCCACCTTTCTTTTATCAAATCTTCAGATTTTTTGTTTGAAACGTGTTTTATTGGTTTAGCACCAACTGAATGATGTTTCTCATAGAGCCGATCCTAACAGAGGTTCAAAAAGATGCATTGTGGAGGGAGAGCAACTGAGGAACACACATCCTCTCGGTTCTACAACGTGAAAATATATATATATATATATATATATATGTGGTTGGTGTGTAGCTCACCGACGGTGCTGCCTTCCTCCAGAACCAGCTCTACAGAACGCTGCCGGTACTCCACCCTGAAGGTGAGCATACGGGACTGACGCTCTACTATGTGTCGGGACATGGGGTTGACGGGGCAAAAAGCTGACGCGGAGGATGATGAAGGAGAGGACGACGAAGACAGAGAGGAAGGGGGAGGAACTGCCTCTGCTGCTGCTGCATCGGCTGCTTCTGATTGGCTGGGAGGTCCGAACATGCTGGCCTGGCCCACCTCACTGGAAAAGTTACTGCACAGAGAAAGATGGGGAGAAGACGATGAAGATGCTGCATGGTTTTCAAATAACTTCTGACAAATACAGTGATGTGGCCCAGATTGAGAAGAACTGGTCCGAAACAATTAACAAAGCTCCTGCACTTGATGGTTGTATGTTTTGAAGACCGACACTTGTGCACATTGACCAAAAAGAGCTGATACATCTCACAGCACAGCGTGATCACCACCTAGTGGACACTTCATGAAGAACCCTTGCCTTCCTGATCTCAATGACAACAGAATGTTTTTTTAACATCAGGCCTTTCACAATCTTCATTTGTCTGTTGAGTAAATCAAAAAAGTGCCCTTTGTTCCTTGACGTGTTTGCAGAAACTGTCTCACATGAGCTTGCGCGTCAGAGTGTGGCTTTCTGACGTGTTTCATTTGGCCGAGCAGAGTGGACGATGACCCGAGGCTCCGCAAACACACTGAGCCAATCAGACATCTTTAGCAAGGAACTTCAAACTAACTAAAACAACTGCTTGCAGAAGTAATAGTAGATTTGATAAGATATCTGTTTTACTTGTGTATATTCTACACGTGATTAGTAAACTGCATCTTGCGTGGAAAATAGAGCTCAAACACAAATGAGATTTGAAGCATTTGAGAGAGATCGGATCAATACAACGTGTCCTGTATGACCTCAGTATCAGAGCCTGGAAGTGGACTTCCACCAAAACCTGGCACAGTAACACTGACGGCCGTTAAATTGTCTATTGTCCATGGTGCCCTACATCTAGATGGCGCTGTTCTCCTGTGCAGTCTGAGAATAACACACCAAGCCATGAACAAATGGTCACAACAGACCTTTCCCAGTGTCCTTCACAGGGACCAGGAAATATTTTTGATGGCTTGAGGACCAACACTACTGCTGCGCCAGAACGGGAAGCTTTTTATAATTCCCAGCCTCTCGACTAAAGAGGACACGGGGGAGGAGAGGAAATGCATTATGAAACAAGAGCGCTGGCATGGCTTCCTTCTGGCACCGGTTCAGCTCACGTCACCAGCGACTGTTTACCGGCCGATGCCAGCCTACACACACCGCTGCCAGCCACTTAGTAAACGTGTTGGCTGCTGGTCACGCTGCCAGTCAGCCTCCATTCACAGCAATGGGTGTCCTCAGAGAGACGAGGCAATCTTCTCATGGCCCGGGGGCCCTGAAGCGCACTGCTGCACATGCATGTATGCGCACACGTGAGCACGAGTGTGCAAACAAAATCAAACGGTTGAGCAGAACATCTCCAACTCGGAGTGGGTTCGGATCACCAAGGCTCATTCATGAGTGTCAACCAACCGTTGAAGGAGTGTGAAGGGCACAAAGCCTCTAAAAGAAATCTTTTCTATTCAGAAACTGTGTACAACTCCACTCTTGGCAGAACACTTTTCTGCGGTTGCAGTGTCCATTATGTTATTCTTCTATTTAACAGAAAAACAAGAAACCGTAGCAGGAGCCTTCACACCAGTGAAGCATCTGTGTGTGTGTGTGTGTGTGTCAACTGGAAATGCACTGATTTGACAAAAACATTCAAATACTGGAAAAGAAAATGACACATGTACCGTTTATTCTTATTTGATTTGAAATCCCCTTTCTTAACTCCAGAATTTGCATTTATTCCTTCTACATAAAGTTCTGTATTGAATGCATAGGCCTGAATCGCAACGCAAATTTAGTGAAAATATCAGATGAGTTCAGACTGACATGGAAAAACATCTGCATCTCAGGATTTCTCACAAACAGAATTCAACCTACATATTCATGACCTCAGGGTTTGACTGCAGCATCCAAGCATTCATTCAGTGTTAAACGTGATATTCATTCCTTTTGCTGTTACCTTTGCAAGATGCCATTCTCCTGTGGAATCACTCCGTTGATGGCTGCCTGTAGAGAAAGTACAGGGTGAGTTACACATAAGTAAATGCTTCGGCGACAGTCATATTAACAAGACAAATTTAAAAAACAATGTCCACAATGATTTGTCAAAATGTGTGTGTGTGGGGGAGGTTTCAGTCAACGTGTGACATGTAGCTATAGCATATTCAAAGAGGACAAAGCGAGCTGGAAAACACGACAGGCACCACTTCTAGTGAGCACCAAGCTTTTGTTTGAACAAACAAATGCATTTGTGTCAAACACACAGTATCCTTCAGCACAGGGAGAGCAAACCAAAGGCAGCTCAACCAGATACCCTCTCTGCTGAAATATAACGGCAATTTGACTGATTTTAATACGTGAAGTGAGATTAAATAATACATACTGATGTGACATTACAACAACATAACTTTGAGATAACGGGTTGGCTGCTTTCACTTGTCAAGATACAACAGCAGTTTAAGTTGTGTGACTGTCAGCGTTTCTCCCAATGTTGCCTGGGAACAGATACAAAGTTAAACCCAAAAGAAGCAAATGATCGGTAGGTGTGAACAATTCTAACGAGTTAATAGGTGATGTGCCTTGTGTGTCGGCGCACAGATAAAAGTACAATGTCAAAAGTAGGACAGCGTGGAGGTGTTTGACACAAGATTACACCCCAGAAGTGGCTAAAGCGATGAACAAACTCACTTATCTAAAATACTTCTATTCTTTACCCACCAATTAAACTGATCACAAGACAGGAGGTGTCACTGTGTGAGCTTTTTAAACAATTTCCTGGGGAATGTTCTTCTTAATACAAAAGCTAATAACATGCTATCTAGGTGGACTTAGGTGGACACCACCATCCCACCAGCAAACAAAAGCTATTTCTCTGGTTAGTTTCCACAGAAACTTGCAGCTCGTGCAGAGGAAGTGCACGTCATCAGATTTACAGGTGTAGCGACTCGACGCTGCGCTGCCTATGCTCAGACAGCTGATGCTGGCTGCTTGAAACTGCTGCCAGCATCAGCCAGGCTAAATATAGACTGACCCTTTCCAGCGTGCACTTCACTGGAAAGGCTTCCTTGGTTTTCACAATCGTCATGAGCTGCGACCTGGCAGGACTTGTTTTCTCACTGCTGATCTCAACTCACCGGAGACTACAGGACGTTTTAAGAGTCCTGCCAAGTTAAAAATAGAAAACACGAGGGGACATAATGAGGGAAGTCCGAAAGTGTGTCTCTGACTGCTGACGTCTAGATGAACTGTTTGTATATTACAGAGCAAAGCCAATAGGAAATGAACTTACCACTAAATCCCAGTTATTAAGCTCTAACAGAGTGATTGCTTCTGCGATGTTGTCAATTCCGGTGCAAGCCTGCGAGAGAAACAACCAGATAAAATAAATTCAGTTTCACAAAGTACACAGACTCTCTCCGTTTCTTGGGGGAAAAAATGAGCTGTACTGGATTAAACATACACTACCAGTCAACACACTTTCTCATTCAACTGAACGACAAAGTGGGTATTTAAACTGACATTTTACTCACCAAGAATAACATGGCAACACAGGCAAATATACACACACACAACTTGCATACATCACAACGTTCACATCCACTGCATTTGTATTGTTCAAAAGGTATTTATCATTAGCAATGTCATAAAACACAGTTCGTCCATAAAATACACATCAATTGGTTTTACCTGTGCCAGACACTCAAGCAATTTTCCTTGACAACATAAGTTCTGCTAAAATATTTAAGAAGCTTGTGTTCCTGTATGCTGACAAAAATTGGCAGTGGAGATGTCACTTTAATGTGAATAATCCAGTAATTTCAGTAAGATCCCAGACTCCTAATGTCAATCAACTAAAGGCTTCAACTGCTGACTTCACAACTGATCAACAGCAGGGCTGTAATATTGAGCTGTTTTAGCCTCTAGCTGATACACTAACGGCTGCGTTTGCTTCATCAGTTATATCCTAG
This sequence comes from Centriscus cristatus, assembly GCA_037832705.1. Classification (NCBI taxonomy): domain Eukaryota; kingdom Metazoa; phylum Chordata; class Actinopteri; order Syngnathiformes; family Centriscidae; genus Centriscus; species Centriscus cristatus. The sequence goes on along the minus strand of JBBMJM010155763.1, from coordinate 3,926 downwards.
TTCAACTACAACATCTTATCTTAGGACGTCAGACATTTGAAAAAAAAAACAGCGTGTAAACAAGTTGACAGCGCAAACAGCGCAGCTCCTGTCTGCGCTAGCTAGTTCATTGTTAGCTGACAGTCACACCGGCAAACTGGGAACCAGCAAACCGGTGAAACCGATCGTTACCACAGTGTTTTGTCCTGAAAAGACCATTCTCCGGTTGACGAGCCCACCGTCAGTCACAGCCGAAGTTAGCAAGCTGTCAGTGTGTTAGCTCGACGAGCTAGCCCCAGAAAACAGCTCAGCTCAGCTCTGTTTACGACGCTGCTCACGTCCAGCGTCCGGCTGTTGACATTAGCTCCCGGTTAAACTACACCGGTGAACTACCAGGAACGGTGTTCGGGATGTACGACAGAGACAAACCTGAAAGTCAGCCAGAATCATTTCTCTATCCATGTTGCTATCGCTGCTTTCGGAGGCCATGGCAATGACTGGCTAAAAGCAATTCTTCTTCCACTGGCTCCCGGAGCTTTGTCGCTTCGCAGAGGGGACCCAGAAATAAAACGCTTGGCTCTGACCCGACGACGACTGAGAGGAGAGAGCAAGTTAATTTATCAAACTTTGGTGGGATTGGGCTTCAAACAACCATTCTACAAAGTAACGTTTCAGTGCTCAGTTGTCTCATATTATTGTCAGCGAGTCCAGCATTGCTTTACGGCTGACGTAACGCGAAAACAGATGCCGCAAACCGACGTGACGCTGATACTTCCTTGAATGCATGAAATCGTGTTGGTACAGCTGGGGGTCGTCAGCATTTGTTGTGTGTGGGGCGTCCTGCCAAAGTGACAAAGTAAACATTTTTTTCTGTATTTTATTCTCAAGCATGTATGAAATGAATGAACAATTCAGCGATGAGTTTTATTTTAAACAGAAAGCACAGCATTGTATACAATTCTGTAACTAACTGAATTAGCCAGATCCTACTCCCATTCTTTGTATCTTACCGGAAAATCCCTCCTCTGCTACTGAACCTTCCAGGGATCATATCCTTTACTTAGCATTCATATGGAAGTCCAATGCAATGCAATTTCCTTTAAAATGTACAACTGAATTCCATGTTTCTGGGGCAAATTTTCACTTTTTAATATGTAACGCGTGATGGCCGGTCCAATCGGAGCCGAGCAGCAGCGTCCTTTGAATCAAAGCGCGTTTTGATGAGAACAGGGTCACGTGACCTGTGAGGGGAGTACATAAGTAAAAAACACAGTATGTGAACACGATGATGGCTAATTACTCGGTGAACTGCCAGTGCAATAAAAGTAGTAGTAAGAGTAGTAAAATGCACAACAATTTAGGGTCAGCACACATTGTCGTAATGAATCCAGCAAATTCTCTGTAAAGTCTATCAGAGGTAGATATTTCTATCAGTGCAACATCCCCTGTAGCTTGTTGACCTGTGGGGGGATTCTTTTTGAGCGGCGCAGCTATGACACCTTACTGATCCAGTCCCCACCACATCCTCGTTCATCCTCGTCATTTATTTGCATGTGCATCTTGACCGTCACTCTCCAGAGAAAACTAAACTGAAACGACCTCTTTGCTGTGACCTACATGGAGCGCAGTGATGTCCAGGCCTCATGATGACTCAGTGTTTGGTGTAATACGCTTGACTGGATGATCCAATTTTGAAAAATGCACTCGGGCTTTTATGTAAGAAGGGCAGAGTGCACTTCTTACTAGAAAGATGTAACGTTTGTGAATGAGTCGAATCTTTTGAACGGCTCTTTGAAACGAACAAGGAGAACTGAGCGTTTGCGACGAGTCCTTTATGCTAATCGCATGCTGCCTTCAGGTGACCCGCGTGTGCACTGTCTGAGTCAACTGAGCTCCCGTTTGAATGGTGAAGTTCAAGTGAACGTTGTACCAGGTCGAGTCAGTTTTGCATTTACATTTTTATCAAGTCCTTCCCGTTTAATGTATTGTTTGGAAAAAATACCCTATCCAAATCATACTAAAATTTGCAAACTTTTCCTGGAGAAAAGTGAAAGCTGTGAATTCACTGTCAAAGCAAATGAAATTTGAATCGACATTCCAGGATAATTCCTACCAATGGCCTATATATTGGTGGGATGTGTACGTTTGAATGACTGATTAGAATCTTACCTTATGGTTGCTATTTGAAATTGACTCCCCACCCGGTAGACCTCTAATAATTGTATAAATAGACCAACGAGCCAGTCTTTTTTTTGAACGGGTTCCAAAGAGACATACAGTAGATCCCACATCTATTTCTGACATCAGTGCTGTACCGGATATGACCGCTGGGGGGCGACATAAAGCAAGAAACTGGAGGGCTGTCGGTCACAGCAGCAAAAACGCCTCTACGTCTCTTCCAGGAAACCGATAGGCGATCGAGTCGGAGGAGTGTGTCCTGATGTGACTTTGATTTCATGGTGCAAGAATCTCTGCGGGTACGTTTGTCTCCGTTACGTCGTCAGCAGCATCACGCGTTGTGTGTGTGGGTTGTTTTTTTTTTTTGTGTTCCCCGCCCTCCTGATCCCATCCAATCATCACATCTGATGTCTTTTTGAGTAGGTTAAAGCAGAAAACTGTCCGCCGCCGCCGCCGCCGCTCAAGCTGTGCGCTGTGACCACGGAGCTGCGCGGGGCGGAAACACCGACACACACACGACCGATGTACGGGGATGGCGCAGCGGATCCGGGGCTGAGCGGGGTTCGGTTCCGGTGGAAGTGACAGCTGGTCGGACGCTGGAGGACCGTCGGCGGAGTCGGTAGGAGGCTTTGCGGGAAATGAGAGCAAAGTGCCGGGGGATTGAGGTGGATGTGAGCGGACCCTGGTGCCTGTCTGCTCCGGAGCTTCTAACCGACGTGTGACAGGCTGCGCACGTCAAATCATCCTGACAGCCTCGTTTGAAAATGAGCGGGAAGTGACCGTGCGTGATCACGTTCTCTGCGCTCGGCGTGACGCAGCGTCAACACGCCGTTTTCTTATTTGTTTATTTCACGTCTTTTGTTTGTTTGTTCGTTTTTTAAAGCGGTCGAGAGGAGAGGAGAGAAGGACGTCACCTAATGGGGGAATGAAGGCTTGTCATATTTTGGGTTTAATTTAGAACGTAAGTATTTTTAACGTATTATTTATTATTATTATTATTGTATTATAATGACCCTCGTGTAATTATATCAACAAAAGTTGATAGTTGATAAGCTTTTAGTTATTTGCCCATGGGTTGTTTATTTATGCAGTCGACCATGACATCATGCATTTGGTGCCGATCTGATGAGGAATTTTAGTTATTGCTGTTGCATCCTTGTAAAATAATGTAATATTTTATAATATTAAAATAGTATACACCTCTGTCAATCACTGATTTTAATCAGAGCAGAATTTTGTTTTACTGTAGATAGATAAGTAGAGACACCAAGGACTCGTCTTGATCAATGAAACGAGTAGGAGCATGGTGTGTGTGTTGTGTGTGTGTGTGTGTGTGTGTGTGTGTGTGTGTGTGGTACAGAGGTGACAAAGAAAGAAGGACAGAAGGTCATCATGTCATTTATACACACGCTGAGAAAGATGAAAATGCGTATATACTCCATTGATTGCTCATTGTGGTCACATCTCCCTCACACACACACACACACACACACACACACACACTCTCTCTATCGTTCTTCCACATACAGGAGTATATTGTGGACGTGTGTGTAAAGTCACTGTCCGATTACTTTTATTTAAGCCGTCATGAGCCCCTCCTGTCTATTTTGTCACCTCGTACCTTCATTGTCTGTACAACACCTACTGCTGTCCATCCCAAATGTACCCAAAAAGTATATTGGTTTGTTTGTGCACATTTTAAGTGGTCCTTAAAGAATTACTAGTGAAATAAAAAGTAATGATCAACATCATATTCAGTCTTAGGAAAC
>JBBMJM010155752.1:0-10374 GCA_037832705.1 Centriscus cristatus | reverse complement strand
TCACATTCCTATATACAAGTATTGTCTTTTTATATCAAATTTTAAGTTTAAAACTCCACATAAGCAGGCCATCAACACATTTACACATCAAGACCAAAGACCGATACGATATGAAGAGGCACAACGGCTACTATCGTTCGTGCGGTGATTTACTTGATAGGCATTGTCTCGCCTATTCCCTATATGCGCGGTAGGAGCTCGGCATTCGCGGTAAAATTCGCACCAATGGCTTTGGCAATATACGACCGAACATCCAAGGAAAACGAAGATGTGGTGAACTTGACAGGAGAAAAAAAATGATGAAGGCGATTGGACCAGTGTCATCCTGGGGGAGAGAGTGATCCGATGAACTCATCTGTAGCTCTTTGTCTTATAGAAATAGAAATGGTTAGATAGATGTTGATTTCATAGATGAAATATAACAATTAGATGCTACATTAGTTTGTCTGAATGTAAAATTTACTGTTGGACATAGCAGTTCTGTGCCTGGGGCAGTGCGTTGCTACAGAGCTAAAACCAATCACGGCCCTTTCAGTCTGCACTGGGTCTGCGTAATTACAACTCACTAACTAAAGCCTGAATTATTTAGCGTCTTACCGAGGAAAAAAGTCGCCATTTCCGTGTGCATTTCGATGCCAAGGAAATCCTTTATATGAGTTTATCTAGCATCTGCTTCTCCAATATTGTCTCTGGTTTTTGTTCCTCTCCGGTCATTCTGCCTCTGGGAATCATAACTCTGACTCAGACTCCTGTCCAGGGGCCATATCTGGCAACCCACAATGCACCAATCACTATTGGCTTGTTGCCTGATTCAGACTCGTCAAAAATATGAATTAATTAATTCACACTACCTCATTTTTTCCAGGACAAGCTACTTTCACTATTCCCCTCTAAATGCACTGTGATCATATTATTATTTTTTTAAATATAGATTTTAATAAGAATAATACATAGTTAACGTTTAAGTGACCTTTAAGTCCTTTACGGTCTCCCCAAAAAGTCCCTCCATAAACTACAACTGATCCAGAACTCAGCTGCCCGTACCATCACCAGAAGCCCCCCACACCACCACCCCCATCCTTCAGCATTTCCAAGATTTGACCCCCCCCCCCAGCATCCTTGAGTATCCTGAAAGGTGATTTTAAATAAAATGTATTAATTATAATCTGTTAAATGTTTCTATAATGATCACTCATTGTAATGACCCATGCATACGACTGTTTTCAGTGTCAATGTGTAACGGCTGAACGTTATGATTCATTAAGTCCAGATATCAGGGGCTTTAACACTAGATGTCACTGTCTTTCATTTGGTTGTTTTAATTAAAAAAAGAAAATCCCCTTTATCGCTCAAACTTTATTCAAATTCCTCAGCGAGTTCAAACACTTCAGATGTTTATGAGTTCAATCATAATTGGTTGCTACATTGTGAAGATACAAAAACCCAACAGCTTTTTACACTTTTACATTTTGACGTGTCACTAAGAGAAAGAAAGAAAAATGCAAAGAAAAAAAAAACATGTCACAAGTCAGAATGTCACCCAGGAGGAAGAGCTCAATCTGGTCTAAAAGATCTGAAAAGTCAGAAAAATTCCCATCACTGTTTGAGATCTGCACAGAGACAGTGACAAACAAATATTCTCAAGTCAATTAGTCAGCCACCATCACCATGACAGACTGGGAAAAGCCAAGTTCTCAAATTGTTCTCAAGTTGTTTCAGGTCGTCAATCAGTTATTGATACAATTGATCTATAATCATCTCCATGTGATGATGAAGAGCAGTAACAGTCAAAAAATGTCATGTGACAGCAGCTGGGACCTGTGCAAGATAAAATGCCATTCTGACATTAACTGTGCTGATGAGGTGAATGTCATCTCCTCTCATGACTGTTGATCACATGACACTCAGGTAAACATGCATCACATTTGAGCTCAGGTGTCTGTTCTGTCATTTAATCTTTCGTTTAATGCGTTTTTCTCAGATACAGGGACTTGGCCTTCTGTTGTGCATAGACGTCATGTAATGTTCTGTTTGATTTGATTTAGTTTAAATCATTCATGATTCGGCAGCTAAAGGTCTGTTTAGGCTCTTCGGCTCTCTGTCACAGCCGACTGCCTCTTGGTGAGGCTGCTCGACATGTGACAGGAAGCTGAGCTACTCGAAGGACCTTGTCCATGTTTGTTTCCATGGTAACAAGCCACTGCTGATGGGCTGTCATCAAAACAGTGTTGTAGTGAATATGTGATGTCTGAACCCAGAAACCAAACTAACTACGTCTAAGCTCCACTTAGTGACTGGTCATCATGGTAGCAACATGGTGGCCCCAGCCTCCTCCCCTTGGCGCATAAAGGCAACACGGACATGACACCAGGTGAGACAAAGGCCTCCAGCGGAGACATGAAACAAGGGCAGCGGTGGGGGGAGGGGCAGGTTCTCGTCAGCAGGGCTGAGAGGAAATATTTCAGATCTTATTTGAGGTCCAGCACCATGCTCGCAGGGTTCTCCAGGTACTCCCGCCACAGGTTGGAGAAGCGACACATGGTGGCTCCGTCAATGATACGATGATCTGCAGACCAGCTGATCTGCATGATGTGAGCAGGTGTCACCTGACCGTTGGAGTCGAAGCGTGGCAGAAGCTGACGGTGGAAATGAAAAACAGGAAGTCAAACGCACCAAACTGATTGTTGATGACTAAAGTACAGGATATGATGTGATTAACTCACCTGAATTTTCCCCAGAGCTCCGATGGCGACCTCAGGAGGAAGAATGACCGGTTTGGCGTACGTCCCTCCGATCTGGTTCAAACGGATGCAAAGTATAAGTGTGCGAGTTAGTTAACGCCTCCCTGGCGATTCTGGATGTGGACTCACCGATCCGATGTTGGACAGGCTGAAGGTTCCTCCGGTCAGGTCGGCAGTCCCCAGCTGACCGGCGGCTCCCAGTGCCTGCAGACGGTTCAGCTCCTGAGCGATTTCAAACACGCTGAGCAGCTGCACGTTCTTCACATTGGGAACCAGCAGACCCTGACTGGTGTCCATTGCCAGGCCGATGTTGTGAGATGCCTTTGGCGAGAACAAGTCGTTAAGCGCAGAACTTGAGATAACCACTCGTGGTTAGACTCCTCCCCCACAGTTACCTTGTACGTGATATTCTGGCAGCTTTCGTCCAACGAGGCATTGAGTATCGGAAAGTGAAGGAGGCCAAGAGAAGCAGCCTGATCCAATGAGATTTGAGTGTTAGTTTTAATAACTAAGCATTAACCCCTCCACTGCCTCAGGTACCTTGATAAAGAAGGGCATGTAGCTCAGTTTCACCCCACGGCGTTCTGTTACAGGTCTGAGTTCGGCTCTCAGTGCCACCAGACTGGTCAGGTCGACCTCATCACAGTAACCAAAGTGAGGGATCTTCAGCGCCGCCGTCATCGTCTTCACCATGGCTTTATGAAACCCTGTTACCCACAATGAAACAAACACATCTGCAAAAACTGGGCTGAAGCTTCAATGCTAATCCTCTTTGCTTTGTGTTACTGCAGTGAACTTTGACCTTTGAGGGGTTCAGTGACGTCCTTGCCCGTGAACACAGGTCTGGGTGTGGCGGCTGGAGGCTTGATGGCGGCTGGAGTGCTTGCAGGTCGGCTGGCTGTAGGCAGAGCAGTAGGAGGGGGAGTTTGGATCTCCTGGAAGGGTGATGGAGGCAAGATGGCGCCTGTTTGTTTGGCCAAGAAGTTGAGAATGTCCTCCTTCAGGATCCGTCCATCTTTACCCGTCCCCACCACCTCACTGAGCTTAATCTGAGGGGTTAGAGGTCTGAGGTCAAACCTTAGATTACCCTACAGCATGGGGGTCAGACTTACATTGTTCTCCATGGCGAGGCGTCTGACGGCAGGCGTGGCCTGGGTCTTATGACCTTTGATCTCCTGGTGGGTGTGCTCATCTCGGGCCATGGCAGGCGTCTCCACCACGTCCTCCTCCTGGATCAGTTCTGAACAAGGCACAGGACAGCTCATGCAACAGCACCAAAGGTCAAAGGTCAGAAGAACAGCCACCGCCTCACCTGTGCTGGATTCGGTCTCAATGTCGACCAGTGGTTTCCCGACCAGCGCTGTGGCGTCCACATCATAGTAGAGCTTACGGATGACACCGTCATAGCGACTGGTGATGGTGACTGATGCTTTGTCACTCTGAACCTCACAGATGCTGTCGAACTGAGAAACCTTATCACCTTCCTTCACATACCTGACAAAAAAAAAAACATACTATCAGCTGCACAGTGACATACACTTTCAGGTAAAAGGAGTCTCGTACGCACCACTCCTTGACCGTCACCTCCATGATTCCCTCGCCAATGTCTGACAGTTTGAACTGGAGAATGGGTCCTTGGTTCACTACAACGCAAAACATCAATGACATCATCAGCAGTTGCCTGAGCAACAAAACTTTCCGTTTTTCCCCTTCAGATGGAGGCGAAGCTGAAGCTAGTTGACGTTAATGAGTGATTTCACCGGGGCGGACTCACCAGTGGCAGTGTGCAGCCATCTGCTGCCTCTGAACATCTGCAGGTTCCTATCCAGTCGGACAGCAAGCAACTGCATGCTCCGGCTGCAGCTCAAGTTCTGCTGGCGGAAAGCTCGGCAGCAGTACTGCTGACTGATCTGAAGGGAGGAGGCGGCACATACACATCACACGTACATTGTGTCCATCAGTGAGTTCTGACCTCATGTCATCACCCAGTACCTGAACGCCACACATGTACGCACACGTGACAGCTAGGAAAGGCCCCCATTAATCTGAGATGTCACATTCTAACCCTAAGAGGAGAAACAAGAACCAGGACTCTGCTGTCATCTCTTTATCAACTGGCAGAATTCACACACCAACACATCCACTGGACTGTGGATGTGTTGGTGTGTGCCCCCCCCCCACACACACACACACTTTCACCTGCCTATCAGCTGGTTCTGTGGACACATTTTGTGGTTTTAGAACCAACTTAGAAACACAATGTCCACTTTATGAGTATACTTCCTGGTTGACATGTAGTCATGGCAACAGGCTTGTTTCATCCCTGTGTCACTGACAATACCAGCAAGTTGATTAATGTGATTTAGAGGAGGACCTGTGGAGTTTTCTGGTCATTAATTCACCATCCTCTCAGACCTGTGTCAGGATAGAATCAAACTGAACCAATGAGATTAGATTTTTTTTAACCCCTTTCCTTTCGGTTCAGGTGCATTATCAACCACTGTGCGTGAACCAGGAAGCAGAGCTGGACTGGATTCCTGTCAGTTTGATCCGACTATATAGTCAACGAAACACGTGTCTCGGAGTTTATGGTAAGTTTGACGTCATTCAACCTTGTGTCGTTTGGCTCTGCCAGCAGCTGCTTTACGGCAGGATGCTAATGGAAGCTAAAAGTAGCTGGTCGCTGTTTTGATTGAAGCTAGCATTAGCATCACAGCTGGCGTGCAGCACAACTTCCTGCGACTGACACGATACTCTACAGCTGTGGCGTGAAGTAGGGATGACGTCAGTACACGCCACCTGCAGATGTGGCAGCAGACAAACAGACAACTTGGAGAAGGTGACAGATTTTCACCGAAAAAAAAGTTTAGACTCTTACCAGCCGCCTGAAGACCGCAAAGGAGCCTCTGGTCACCGCCGCCATCTTGCCTCTGCGACGTCACGAACGCACGCCCCTGCCAGCGGCCAATCAAGTCCCACAGACAAGGGTGCGGGAGCGACCTCCCGTCCGATTGTGGAACTACAGCTGCTGTAGTCCTTTGAATCTGAAGCTAAACTGACGTCAGCTTGTGGCACGCCGAGGGGGTCGTGACGTCACAGCTGATGAGGGCGTGGCATCTGCCGTCATCACTTTAGACAGAAGCACTCTTGTGACATTTTATGTTGTTGGTGTTACTGATGTTTCGGTATTTTGTCTTATATTTGATTTCCTTCGTTTGACTGCTAAGTTTTGTTGTCATTTACTTCTTGTACATACATTGTATGTGATAAACAGATTTCTCTGTATGAAACTGAGCTGTCACATTTCGTCATTCAACACCTGAATGACACACACACACCAGCTGATGCGTAACAATCATAATGACATGTTCACATCAGAGAAACAAGTCAGAACTGTTCAGGTTTATTGATGTATTTATTCATTCATTACAGTCTAAAGAAAAAAAAAAACCCTGAGAGACAGAGGCTGAGAGGGTCGGCCATGTTGGAGCAGCTCCCAAGCGTGGGAGCTACAGGTTAGAGTTGCTGGCTCCTGATCCCTGACATTCGATGATGTACGTGACATTACTGCTCAGCTCGTCCTCACACTTTGTTATTGTGAATTTTGCCTGCAAAGAGAAAAAACCTTTATTGACACTGTCATCCTTTCCTCTTCCTCCTCTGTCTCAAACAGACCTGAGTCAGCTGCTCCGCCATGTGGATCGCCGTCTGTGTGTGCAGCGTCACCGGGCCGGTTCGGATCCGAGACGTTCCCTTTGCCAGCGCCATGAAGATGATGAGCTGAGTAGGACAAGGGGGTCAGAGATCACAGCTTCAACACATTTCTTGGCTCGTCTGAGCAGGTGACTCACCTGGTCCTGCAGGAACTCGTCGACACAGCCGTTGTGCCGGATGTTTCTCAGCAACATCTCAGCAGCTTCAATACCCACTTTATCTGCGTACACACCTGAGAAAAACACACGTATTTCCTGCTAAATATTGATCTGTTGGGAAATGTTGCACTGGTCAGGGGCGTTCCCTTTGCACCTTCCTGTCCACAGCTCGGAAAACGGCTGCAGAAAACAGCTACAACGTGCCATCAAATTCTAATCCTGCTTTAGGCTTCCTGGTTATACTGTCACCATGGAAATATGATGATTATGGAATGCACACATGACAGCTCACCTTTCTTCCCCAGAGCCGAACCTGCGAACAGGCATCCTGTGGACGACTCTGCAAGGATTCTAGAGGACATACACACAAACACCATCATCATCCTCTGATGCTGAAGGTCACGTCATGATCCCCTGATGCTGACAAAACAGTGACAGACAGGACTTACATGATGCCGTTGCCATTGCCGTTTGAGTTGTCTTTCTCCTGCAGCGGCTGTATATTAATGTACAACTCTTTGATTTCCTTCCTGATGGTTCGAACGGCAGCAGTTGACATGTCTTTGGCCAACTGAGGACAAACACACATGTGAATGTCGCCGTCTTTGAGGACGGCCATCTTAGTTGGGTGAGTGAGCAATTTACTTTGAAGGGCAGCACTCCGGCCACGAATGCTCTGCCGTGGATCTTTGTGATGTTTCCCCTCTCCATCATGGTGATGGGCTGCAGCTCTTTGACCGGGTTCACTGTTACCACCACTTCACCTCCACCTTTGGGATAGAAACCCCTGAAACACACACACACACACACAGTCAGAAAACATACAAACACACACAGTCTCTACCCAGATATCATCACTGACCTCATTCTGATGTCGCAGTCAAAATGGATGCCAAACCTTTCCACGATGGGTTTAAACACCTGATGAAGAAAAGGTAAATATTAATCTTAAGCAAGGCCCCATGTGTGTCTCAGCACCAGTGTGATTGACAACACAAACGAATGAAAGTAGAAAGGAAGCGAGGAGAAAAGATCAAAATTCAAATCATAGGATGCAGACAGCGCCCTGCGATGTGTGCATACCTTCATGGTATAGTCGATCTGGGGTGCCATCTCTGCATTGGTTCCACCCTTTAGGCAGAGCTGTGAGGAGCCATCAGCATACAGTGCACATGGCAGAGCAACCTGCAGCAGCAGACACACACTCCTGACACACACACACACACACACACACACACACACACACACATACATAAGTGAGGGGAACGATGGACAGAGCAGCAGTGTCAGTCCGTCACACCCACCCTGCTGTCTGTGTGTCGGCAGTGTGGTTTCCGGACCGGATCCTTCCTGGCATCAGACTGATATCGGTGGAGCCAATGGCAGCTCCCTGCAGGCTGCCACAACACACGTCTGAGACGAGCTGCAGGCCGCTCAGGTGCTGCGGTCTGAACACACACGTTTGAATGTTAGTGAGGACAGGACACAAACAGAGCAGAATGACATCACCAAATAATTATCCATGGAGGAGTCATGAAATTCACATGACCTATATGACTGAATCATAGCTTCAGTTTATTACTGAAATCTGCTGGTTCACTGCAAAAACTCAAAACCTTACCAAGAATGTGTGTCTTATTTCTGGTCAAAATGTCTCATTTGTAGCTACAATTGAAATAAGGCATTTCACCTGCAAAAGTGCAAAGGGTAATTTTTGACTAGAAATTGGACATTTGATTCGAGCAGGGCGGTTTTTGCGGTCTTTCCATATCCGAACAATAAATCGGGTCAGCATATTTGCGATTCACCCCCAGTTGAACATTGTTAGTCCATCTATTGAAGCAGATTCTGTTGTTTCAGAGGTTTTGTCAGTGAAGTTCTACACGAACCTTCTGTCAGGCTAAAGTTTCCCCATAGCGTCACAGGACAACCGGATGGTTTGTGTAGAAGTCTGAAATAACTTACTGGGTTGTTACCGAACATGTCCTGGTTCGGTTCTGCTCGTTTTCCCTCCCCGGGTTTGTCTAAATGAGCCTGCGAACAGTGAACTTTAAAGAATAGGCTAACGTTAGCCTGCTAGCTGCTAGCTCACCTGAGACCCGGTGTGCTCCTGCCGGCTCGGATCTTGGATATCTTCACCGATGAGCCGGTGATGCAGCTGAGAGCAGCGGACACTCGGAGGATCTGCCCGCCCTGTAGGGACCGGGGAGAGGAGATGGGGAACACGGGTGAGAAACAGCCGGCTGCGGCTGTTAGCCTTCTGTTAGCATGCTAGCAGAATAGAACAACATGTAGCTTTTCTCTCTGTCTTTCTCTCTTTCAGTGGAACAACGTGAGAGAAATTACTCACTCCCTCCATCACGCTTCCGTCGATCTCCACGCTCGTACCCTCCATCTTCTCTCACAAACCTTCTCTGGAACTTTCTCACAATCAGTCGGCGACTCCCGCTGCAGCCGCCGGCACTTTTGTTTTTGATTCTTCTTCGGCTCAAACTTCTGCGCGTCAAGTTTGACGGAACTACCTACGTGACTTCCGGTGGCCTTCAAAATTAAACAACGAGCACGCAATTGTTTTTAACAGATAACAGTTTGATGCGTATAATTTCAATTTGACGTGAAGATGAACTGAATACATATTTGTATAGAGATGAGATTTATAGCTGTGAAGTTTTATTATTTCGTGTGGTAAAATGTATGTCATTTGAGTGTCCCTATCAGGGATGTGTCCTTTCTCCACTGCTCTTCTCCCTCTACACAAATAACCGCACCTCCACGGACCCTCTGCTTATCGAGAGCAAGTGGAACAGGTAGTGTTCGGGTGCAGTCAGAACAACCTGGAGCTAAACAGGCTCAAGACAGTGGACAGCTCCATACTCAAGTCCCAGCGGTGACTCTACTTTCTGTGTCTCCTGATGCAACTGGGACTGCCTCCTGAGGATCTACTCTCCAGTCATTGACTGTCTTGACTGCAACCAAGCAAAACATTCAGACTGCAGCGAAAATGTGAGGTCTGGTGAGCGCATTATTGGTGGTCCCCTGCCCTCTATTCAGGACCTGTTGATGGAGGGCAGGGAACATTTGTCAACGACTCCTACCACCACACACACACACAGACTTTTTCAACTGCTCCCATCTGGCAGGTGCCTCTGAGCCCTGCACAAAAGGACACAGGAACAGCTTCTTCCCAACTTCTTCAGTCACCATATTAATGAGTGCACAATGTCAACAGTTGTATCGCACTACAGACTGTCTGAATGTCTGCATTCTTAGCTGCACTTTACCCATTCACACTTGTATATATTGTTCATATTGTACTTCCAATGTATCGTAACTCATCGTTTTCCTGCTGGGTGTTATTTTTGCTTCTTTACTTTTGTATTTAAGTTTTGCTGGAGAGACAACAACTGGCAGAGAAAGATTCCTTGTATGAGTCTCCTTGGTCATTAAAGCTCTGATTCTGATTTACTTGTAATGTTCAAAGACCGGAGTTAACCCTTTATAGGGAAATTTGAATATTTATTTAAATGGAAATACTTTAAATACTGGCAATTATACCTTATTTTGTCTTATTTATCGTTCATTTGAGTAAATAAATCAAAATCAATTACGTTTCTATATCTAGCTCCTTACAGTTTGGGGTAAATAATTTTTGTAGAAAAAATACTCATAAATGTGCACATGTGCATCTTCTTCTTCTTCTTTCGGCTTTCCCTCTTCAGGGGTCGCCACAGCGAATCGTCGATCTCCATCTTTCCCTATTC
>JBBMJM010155730.1:0-10374 GCA_037832705.1 Centriscus cristatus | reverse complement strand
GTGTGTGTGTGTGTGTGTGTGTGTGTGTGTGTGTGTGTGTGTGTGTGTGTGTGTGTGTGTGTGTGTGTGTGATTAGTTCGGTTCCTTGATTATCAACATTATCGTCAGTATTTTGTTGTATTCATTAGTGTTGCTGCTCTTTTCCTTCTTTCATTGACCTCGTACCACTGACTCAGGGCAGATAGTCGAGCCCAGAGTTCTATCGAACCATAAATCCAACAAACGACCATCGGAACCGAGAGCAGCGTGGAACGTTCTTAAATCCCTTTCTCTCTTATAAAGCACTTTCGATTTGCACCGGCTCTTGTGTTAAACCTTTATTTTATGCTGCACTCTCATATTTCATGCTGTGTACAAATAAAGCCACCGTGGCTTGTTATTTTAGTTTATAAGCCGTCCTCTAACTATTTTTGCACAATAATGACAAAAACTACAAATCATCATCATCATTATATTAATAATAAATAGTAGTAGCAGTAGTCATAGTAGTAAAAGATGCTGAAGTATTTTTATGATGATAATAATAATTAGTTCTTGTTGGTGGTGCTAATAATAAGTATTCGTTGTTTGATTTTAATGAATTGGCGGATTCTGATTCCAATGCGCCTGGCCTGTTTGTTCACACATGGCAAATTAGAGAAAGAACGCAAACAGTTCGCTGCTCCATCATGAACAGGAGAGGTGAATCATTAACTCTCTTGGGAACAGACGGAACCCTACCCCTCCCCTTCATGCGCTGCCGTCGCCACACCCTGTTTGTACACTAGGATCTGCCGTGTGCTGTGACGAGGCCTTCAGGGACACAAACACACTCGTCCTCCCGTCAAACGGCAGGAAAAAAAACACCTGTGAGATGAAGCCAGTGCGGCGGTGTGACGCAGCTGCCACGGAGAAACATTTCAGCACCATTACCAGCGTTTAAAACCCCTTTGGTGGCGGGTTTTCACCAAAAGAGATGAGCTGCGGCCCCCGTGAAACCCATTTCGAGCGCTCAGTTGGTAATAACCCGGTCTCATGCAAAAGTGTATCATTGTTCAGGCGCAGGAGAGAAGCCGTGCTATGCTCAATATGTTGAGTTAAAAAAAGAGAAAAGGATAAGATGAATTACTTTCATCTAACAGGAGAACGCTGTGCGTCCTCGCCTTCCACTAACAGTCAGTAATAGGTCTGTCCCTGGTGTCAGCCTGCATAGTAAGCACATTCAGCTCCAGCAGTTCAGGTCCATGCATATTTCATGAAGTCTGCCGTCTGGGGACGATGTTAAACATCAACTGTCATTAACTCCACAGCGTGAGAAATTACTTTACGCCACATCCATGACAGGCAGCAGCATGGAAGAGGGTAAACTGGGGGACGGGGTGAGGAAGAGTCGACGCTGTCTGATTTCAAAATCACTATTCACTCCGCGTTCGGCCAGTGGTGTGTTTGAGGACCTCTTAGCCCGCCTGTAAATTAGAGTGCTGGCATTCACGTTGAGACGTTATTTATGAGATTTGTTGTTCTCGCTTGTAATTATTGGACGCACGCCAGGTGAAGTTCACCTCAGGCGTCGTAGGTGAGTGAAAATCTCCTGCTTCATTCATCTGACGGAAATGTTCACCTGGAGGCTTGCTTCCTCGTAGATGTTCTTGATAAGAGTGAGAGTGAAAGACAAAACGGTTTTATCTGATGTCTCAGGCGCTGAATAACGACTCAATACATCAGCTTCACCATTACTGGGTTTGGACCAAATATGCCTTTTCTCCTCGGTTGCTATGGTTACGCTTTAACCCTTTAACACCGGCGGTATCGCTGCTGATATATTCACGCTAGCATACTTAGGAGTACCGTAATTACACGGTCATTTGGGCAATCGCAAAACATTGTGCTCTTGAAAGTGGAGAAGTTGCACTTCACAGCCAAGATGCTGTCATTACGGTAATGTTTTGCCTGTTTTCAGAAACAGAGAGAATGGGAGTACCATAATGACCATAATGACCGTGTCAACTTTTAGGAAAGGTTTAAAGAAATAAAATGAAATAATATTTCAAATATAATAAATTAAAGTCGATCAACAGACTTCCATGGAATGTTAATCTGCCTTTAACACTGGTTCCCAGAACAACAGTCTGTGAATGCATCGGCGCTTCTGTAAATTCACGAGCAGCAGCCGTCAGTATTAAACCACACACGCACCGGTGTGATAGAAGTATGACATTTTCTGTGGAGCAAATATCATCATCTCATGGCCTCTCACGACGTCCATCTCTATATACAGAATACGTCTGCAACCGCAGTGGGTTGTGCGCTCATGAACGTACTGTAAATTTTGTTTGTTTTCAAAAACAAACACCTGCGATGATTCATTTCCCACTATAACCCACAAAGTCGTCTATAACATCTCAGGACGGTTCCTAATTTTCTTGAACTGAGAAAAAAACATCCTGATATTAGAGCACCTCATAGAAAAAAAATCAGCATCAACCTTTGAAAGCCCCCCCCCGCACTCAGCACTAGAAAGTGAAAACAACCTGAGGCAGATTGATTAGAGGTAAATCTGTTGTGTAACATTGTCTGCCAGCGTTTAGTTCTCGGCTTCTGCACAAATCAAACATCCTTCTCTGAGCCAAAGAACGTCCGTCAGGGTGTGTTCTGTCCGTCTTTCTTCCTGCCGCGCAGACCACACCGGACTCAGACACATATAACAACAACGGAGTGATGGGAAAGAAAGGCCCTCGTGTGTAAACGGTAAAAGGAAACAAAAGGAAAAGAGGAAACAAAAACAGTGGAGTCGCCTGATAAAAGATTGACGGTTGTGTATTTAAGTGCACAAGCTGTTGAGTTCCCAGGCAACCAAACTCCTCCCAAGTCCTGTTCTCTCTGCAGCAACGTAGGAAAGAAACGCAAAAGCCGTGTTCGGGGGTCAATCGTCCTCCTGTCCACCTCACTTCTCAGACCCATCAGATCATTTTAAGGGGTAAAAGTTTCTAGAAACGTCCTTCAGCTGCGTCATCACACTGCAGTTGATTCTGGCACCAACCGTTTTCATGTAAATATCCTTCGTTTTTCCAAATTCTTGTGTATATTGTGTATTGAATGTAAATACTGCATTGTTAACTATCTGCCACCACCTGACCTCCAGCCTGTGACCTCTCCCCCCGAGGTCTACGAAGTTCATGCTGCGTTCATACTTGTCTGTCTGTCTCCGTTACTCTATTATTTTTGTCACCGTAGTAACAGCATCCTTTCGTACTCACTTTTTTTTTCATCAAAAATAGCATTTGTATTTGATCGACAGTCTCTTCTTCTCTGATTATTAGAGACACCTACAGGCTTGGAGTATAAACTACAGCCTGTTGAGTTGGATCCAGATGGATCCATCTGGATGCAAGTATTCTTGGTGCGATGTTGAACAGACGGAGGAACGATGGTTTTGGTACATGTGCATGTAAACCTGAAAACCAGCTGAATGTTGCAGCTCCCCCCATGACCCCCCATGTGCGGTCGAATTAGATGTGATAACACCCGAGAGTATCAGGAACCATGAGAAAGTACATTTCAGCAACACAAAGGTGGTCACAGAGAACATGTCACAAGAAGTGCAGTTCTCTCAGCAGCATGAAATCTAGGAGCCTTCTGTGATTCACACCTGAACCAGAAGATGCTGCCGCTGAGCAAAAACCAGCCTCTATGCAGACGACCCGGCGTGTTTCTCACCCAGATCTGCAGTTTGACCCTCTTCTCGTTCCTGTAGATGGTCTTGACTTTGAAGTCGATGCCCACCGTGCTGACAAACGCTGACGTGAAGGAGTCGTCGGTGTAGCGGAACAAGAAGGACGTCTTCCCCACGCTGCTGTTGCCGATGATCAGCAGCTTGAACATGTAGTCGAAATTCTGGTCAGCAGCATCTCGCTGCTCCTGGGCTGAACCCAGATCTCTGGCTGACGCCATCTGGCGAAAGAAGACAGTGCAGAAGCTAGATTAACACTTTCACACCGACAGTATCGCTGCCGATACATTCAAGCTAGCATTCAAGCATTTGCACTTTCAGAAAACGGTTACTGACAGCTGAAAAGCTGAACATAAGCGCTGTTTTTAGTGCAACATGTTTTAGACTACTATGTTATGCAGTAACCCTTTAACTCCAGCATTATCCACAGCGTATGTTAGCATATTTTTGGAGTGCAACTTTTTTTTTGGAGTGCAACTTTTCTCCTTCTCTTAGCTCCTTCTTCACACAAGGTAGAGGAAGTGAGGACAACTTATCAGCTTTCAGGAACCGTTGACGTTTTCTGATGGCGCAATTAGTCATGCAATTATGATATGCTAGCTCAAATGTCACACCAGGGCTACCATCAGTGTTGAACAGTATCTGACCAGTCAGAACTGGAGGAGGAGGAGTATCACACAGGACAGATTTTCTGACGTTTATGTCCATTGACTTCTGCTTTTGTGTGTTTGCACGTAACATTAAGTCTTACCTGACAGAAAACACATTTTACAGCAACACTGAGAAGAATAAAAGAGAATAAGAGCAGGAAAGGAGGAAAGGATCTGCACACTGACTGACCTCAGCAGATTACATGTCATTTTATCTGCCTGAGATCTTTGCCAGGCGTTGTCAAGGTAACGCTAATGCCTCGTGGTAAATGAAGTCATTGTCTAAAAAAGAACGACTGCAGGCACCAGAGATACATCTGAGAGTTGCAGTTTATCACAGAAACACACAGGCCAAAAGAGCAAAACTGAAAAATGCAAGTTTTTGCCAAACTGAATAAAACCTGAGTGACACGGTGGAGCAGTGGTTTGCACAGTCGCCTCAGGGAAAGAAGTTCCATGGTTTGAGGGGGATCTTTCACGTTCACGTGCTCTCTCCAGGTCTGTGTGGGTTCTCTCCAGGTACTCCGGCTTCCTCCCTCCTCCAAAAGCATGCCGAGGGCAGTTGGTTACACTAAATTAACCGTAGGACAAGGTGACGTCACCTTGTCACAGGGCTGACAGCTAAACAACATTCACATTCACACAATTCACAGCAACCGATTAACCTAGCATGTTTTCTGGAGTTGGAACTTCCTTAAAGGTGAGAACAGCCATGTTGCTGTCATTACGGTAATCCCATTCGTTTTGTTGCCGGAATAAGGCAAGTCATTACTGTAATGACATCCACTCAGCTGTGAAGTGCAATTTACCAAATTATAGGAACTGATGGACGACCTCTGAGGAAATAGTCATGTGATTAGGTGTTGAAGGGTTACTCGCAGAGGAGGTGTGTCCCTTTTTTTTCCTGGATCACTTTGCAAACATGAGTTTTTTTCCGATTTGGCCTCAAATACCACGCACAGCGTGGTGCTGGTGGTGAGGAATGAGAATTCCTGGCTGGTGATGTGACCCTGTTACCTGCAGAAGCTCCACTAGTTTGTTTTGACTTGTCAGGTTGAAGGATCTCACTTGTTTGAATAATTCAGGTTCGGACACACACACACACACACACACAAGGCTAAAATTCATCTGCACTAATAGCAGAGGAGATATCGGCAAATGGAAAGGTTACTTTAAAAATGGTCCATCTCTCTCCCTCGCACCGCTCTGCTGTCATCGCGGCGCCATGAATCACGTCCGGGACGTGCTCCTTCCACTGTTCCTCCCTCCATCACTCACCCACAACTCCTGCTGCCCGTTCACCGACTCAACTCACACAACTTATGGCAGCGGGCGACTCTCCTCCCCCTGCTGGTGTGTTCCATCCATCATCGCTGACACACCCACTTAAACACAAACACACTCACACACATTAATTCTCTTTCATCTCCATCCATCTCAGCATCCCAGCTGTCATCATCCATCCATACCTCACCCCCTCCTCACTCCTTCCCCAATCTCTGCATCATGAGGATGCTGAAACATCCTTTCAACCACATACCCCCCCCCCCCCACACACACACACACACACACACACACACACACACACTCAGCACCACAAAGTTGGGCTGGCCGGCATCTTGCAGTACACACACTGTTTGTAATGCTGTCAGTGACCTCAGTGATCCGATCTCATGAGCAGCACATGTTGACATCTACTTTTAAAGCAGCTCAGAGTTTATGGGAGACACAAACACACAAATCAAATCTATTAAAAGTATATTAACTTACGGGGAATCCGCGACAAGCGGGTGACATTTAAACGCACCAGTTGCTTTTACTTACAGCTCGGACAGGAGACTGTCGTCGTCCTCCACCTGACGGTCGCTCTGTGTGCTGTACCCGGATCTCCGCTCCGCATGTGGCCGTCAGTCGGTGGGACGTCCGCCGCCGAGCCGGTCAAGGTAGCAGCAGTATGATTACATTTCCGGTGAAGTTTTCAAAAATAAAAGATACACGTTTTTGGTTTTATTTTTAAAACTTTTTAAGTTTTAATTTGAGCAAAGCTCACCATTCACACCTGTCTCTATTGCAGGCATCAATTACATTACAACATACAATTTATGAACCAATAATCACGTTGGTGTTGCGCATTGACAAAATATTCTTAAAATAATATTTCAGGGAATTAGTAAACTGTTCATGAGGAAAGCTAACAACATTTTTTAGATATTTGTAATTTTTTTTTTCCAAAAGGAGAAGAAGAATCTTTGTTTTAATGTTTTTCTATAATTTCTACTACTGCTACTACTACTACTACTACTACTACTACTACTACTAACAGGAGAAGTATAGTCACGTTGACAGATTCTGGACTGATGAGCTTTTATTTTGAAGGTTTTGCCTGCACCTTCCCGTATGAGTGTCAGTCCCAGGTCAGCTGACAGTTCAGATGAGCACAGCAGTAAACTTTTCATGGCCCAGCTGTTGTGTGAATGACCAGGCTCATGACCCATCAGTTTAATCTGTCATTTGCGTGGTAAAAATCCAGCAGCTGATTGGTCGAGTGTAAAACTCTCTTTCGCCACACTGAACTACTGCACTAACCTATTTCCTGTGTTCATTCAAGAGTTCCATGAACAAGCCTCAGCCTGTGAGTGTGAGCACGTGCAGCTCAGGTGAACTCAAGCTGCGCCGCAGAACCTCAAAGTACTGTTGAACATTCAGGTGTGTATTTGTGCTGCGACGTGTTTGTGTGTGTTAAACAGACACGGCGAGTCAAGTCGGAGCAAAACTACAGCTGCGGGGGAATGTGATGCAACGCGGCCGACAGAAGGCAGAGTTATAAAGAGAGTTTTTATTGGTGCTGGTCAAACACCCACAGTCGTTCAGCAACAAGAAAGAAAGAAGACGAGTTTTACAAATCAAAAATGAAAGCATCCTTGTAAAACTAAACTACACGTAGTAGTACTACATTTACATTTGTGCCTTGAACTGAACCGTCATTTAAAAATCAGTCACATTTTCAGCTTCTGTAAAACGGAACGTCGCTTCGACTTGGTCTGAACAAAGAATACTAACACCATAGCGGCTCGGAGCAGTCGCTTTGCGCCTCAGTGGGAGCAGGTTCCTCGAGCCGGGTCGTTGTTCTCCCACAGTCTCTGGAACTCCCCGATGAACGGACGCACCAGGCGGGGCTCCTCGGTCACAAGGATGTTCTCCATGTTGCACTGCACTGCGCTCAGCGTCCAGTTGAGGGAGCCGGAGACGAGCAGCCGTCCGTCCATTATGGCAAACTTGTGATGCATGTGCACGGAGCCGCCGTCGTGGCGTACGTTGATCCCTACAGAGCAGTGGGCGGACAAGGAGGAGCCATTTGTTGACCACAAATCTTGCTCCTCCGTCATCTTCTACAGCTGAGACCTGCAGCGGTCTGATGGACCACCTACAAGTCTCAGTGTGGGATCAGACGGTGGTAAACACATCACGTTTGGGACTCAGGCTCGATGAGGTCGTTTTCTGCTCCTCCACTGTGCTTTTGGAGGACAAAAGGATCCAACGCTTGTTTGTCTCCATCAGGTCTGCGCAAACACTTTGCCTAATGAAGTCGACCGTGCCCGTTGCCAATTTCTTACTTACTTCATTCCTACTTAAGCAAATACAGTAGCAGTAATTCATTAACACGCAGAGAGAGAAAGTGACTCAGACACAAAATCTTTTCGAGCTTTCACAACATGATTACTGACTCATAGCAGGAGCTCGTGGTGGAAACCTCCATTTCCCAGAGACTCGGCGCCCTGGGACGCTTTACTGACAGTGATGCTGCTTGTCCCAGAACCCCGAGTGAGCACATTGCACTGAGCCGGACGAGTCCTCCCCCCAGGGCTTCCGGTAAAACTGATGGAGTGTATTTCACACCAACCAGCTCATCATCCCCCATTTCATCTCCTCGAATACATTTACTGAGCATCAAAACATGACGTTGTCACTTATAGAGAGCACCTATAGAGTATAGAGTGCACCTGAACATAGCCGCTCCCACTAAATTTAAGCCACAGGTGTCCATGATGTAACTTTTTTTTTTTTACTTTTAATTCAGTATATATATTTTTTCTGAACACTGCCTGTGAAACAGCTGGTTAAAAACCTGCCCGGTTTAAAGGAGGTGAAAAAAGTAGCCTGGTGATCTGGTGACGGTATTAAAAAAAAAAATCTTCAGCAACCTTGTTACACAAATCGTGAACTCGGAGCTCTATTTTTTCATTTTTGTTCTTTGTTTTCTTTCAATAAGTAAAACCAAAAAAACAACCTCCATCCCTGGGTGGGCCCCAACCCCCGACCTTTGTGTTGACAGGCCCACTAACCACTGCTCCACAGAGACAGTCCACCGCTGTAATGAGGAAGAATCCTTCAACGGATTCCTGGCTACAAATGGTTCCAGATCACTACCACCATTTGCTGACAAACACTGGCAAAAGCAAATCCTCCTTGGCGGAGGTAACAAAGGTCTTTATGAGGATTAAACACAAGCAGGTCGGATGTGGGGGGTGTTCAGAGCCAGCAGCAGGGAGAAGTGGTGGAACACGAGCACATGAAAGACGAGCAGCTGTTTCTCTCACCTGCCTTACGGAGGACGCCGATCTGCGAACCCTGGATGACAGAGTAGTCCTTGTCGGTGAGGACGCGGATGGTTACTCTCCTGCTGTGCACAGCCAGTACGGCTCTGCACAGCTCCATGTTGGAGAAGGCGAAAACACACAGATCCAGAGAGCAGGAGGCCGACAGGATGCAGCGGAGGAGACGAGAGAAAGACGTCTCGACACCGTGGGGCAACGGGCAGCTGCAGGAGCTGGAAGAGACCAGAGTTGAGTATGTTATGTATATTCACATACATGATGTTGGTCAAGGAGGGTACGTTCGACATATGTTCCCCAGGAATTCAACACTTCAGTTGGGTTCACATCATAATCATTTGTTTCAGCTCAAAACGCTTACATTTCCTGTTACTAAGGCAACAAGATCCGCTCACTTTCTTTTGCTTGGAGCAAAAAAAACCACTGACAACTGAAAAAAAAAAAAATTCTGTGACACACACACACACACACACACACACACAGGCTACGACGACGGCTGTGTGTTCAATAAACGCAGAAGAATTGCTCAGCTTGCAGGAAACGTTGTTTTCTGATAGCACGGATAGCTGTGTAATTACGGTAATACATAGTATGTTAGCATGAATCGGTGTTAGACGGTTAAGTGACACATGGAACAAAAACCAACGTGATTTTTTTCATTTCAGGTGTAAAAAAACAGAAACAAATGACATGTCCACACAGAAACTTTCTTACCAAGGTGACGCGGGAGTGAAGACGTGCTCCACACAGGCCACCTCTGAAGGGAAGAAGAGCACCTCGTTCACAGTTGTTCCTCGCCCCAGGCAACGCCGCAGCCAGCCAAACAACTCCACGCCGACAGAGACCACCACCAGCCCGAGGCCGACCACCTTCACCGACCACAGCAGCGACATCCTTCACGTCACAAAACACCACGTTGTGAATACGACCAGCGGCTTCCATACGTGTGAATATACCATTAATACACCATCTAATGTTTCACCGCTCAGTGTTGACAATGAGATGGAAATGTTCTTCGGACCGATTTTCTATACAAAAATGGGCAGATTTCTCACTTTAAAGAGGCAGTTTTACAAACTTCAAATCAATGTAAAATACACATGTATTTGAATGACAAATATATTTTCCATTTCCATTTTTATTAAATCCATCAATATCAATAAAACCGTGTCTCTTAAAGCCTTCACAAGGATTTGTATGGTACTTACATGGACCCAAGTCCACTGGGGTTTCATCTGTTCTCTGCATTAAATATGAATGCTGTCGACATAACATGAATTATATCTGCTCTCTATAAAATGTAGATTTAACTGCTCTTTTATGTGGTGTGCCTCACACACACACACACACACACACACACACACACACACACACACACACACACACACACACACACACACAC
>JBBMJM010155709.1:0-10376 GCA_037832705.1 Centriscus cristatus | reverse complement strand
TGTGTGTGTGTGTGTGTGTGTGTGTGTGTGTGTGTGTGTGTGTGTGTGTGTGTGTGTGTGTGTGTGTGCATGCAGCAGATGACTATTTGCCCGACATGTGGGCTGATGTACAGTCAGAACGCACAGGAGAAGCAGTAATCTGATGGGCTGCGGTTCTACTTTAAGGTCACTGATACAGAGCAAGAGGGGTGAGAGCACCGAAATAATTTCTGCTGTCGTCTTATAACCACACAAAGACGACTGAGTCATTACCTTGTTTGTGCTGGATATTTCCAAGTGTCAATGCGTACGTAAAAGGCATCTGCGGAGTGAAAGTACGCAGGTCTGTTTCGCTTGGTTTTGAAACAATTAATATCATTCCAAAATCAAAATCAAAATCCCCTCCAACATAGAAACACTTAGTACAGCAATACCAGAAGTAAATACATGACTGATTTCCTTTAAAGCCTTAAAATATCACAATGTACAAATATGACAGTTATTGAGTTTAAACGCCGGATGCCACTACATGTAATACATTCATAGGCTGTTTATTGAGGACTGAAGTGTGCTTGTGCTTTTAAATAATCCTAATGAACTTAAGAGTGGAGGTTCACAATGGTCATCTCTCAATATCTGCAGCATTTTCAAGTACGAGAAGAAAAAAAATAGATATTTAGAATAAGAGTGAAAGGTCATATTACGTGGGAAGGAATCGTCTAAACGAAAAACTCAGAGGTTTGTCTCATTTCAGAGCTTGTTTCAGAGAGTATAAGTCTGTCAGGTTACCTGTGGATTGCAGAAACATGCAAATGGAAATGCTTAAAAGAAGAAATAAAATAAGTAATACATAACTTACTCACACATGCTGCGAGTAGACATCACTGCAGGCACTCAAACATAACAGCTGTCAGTCTGTCAGTGTGATCCTTATCAGCTGGTGGCAACACTGAAGATCAATGTTGCTCCCTCAGTGAACCTGATGGACAGAAATGTCAGCATTTATAGACACGAGTGCCCTCAGAGTCCGGAGGCTTTGGCTCGTGTGTGTCCACAGGCCCGGTGGGTGAGGAGACAGTGGGTGAGGCATGTCCCCCTCAAAAGCGCCCTCTGTCCACAGCAGAACTAGGTCAACAGAGAGCGCTGGTTGGCGATTTGGAACGGGACAGCTCTTGCACACTCAGGGAAAGAAAAGGAGAAAAGAAAAGCAGGAGGGGAAAACCCTTGCCTTCAATTGAGGGATAATTAGAGACTGTTTGACCCGTTTGTCCCCTTAGATAAACTGTTGGCCATTTAGGTGGGAGTGGGTTGAGAGCACATTGAGCTCATTGCTGAACCCCTCCAATTATGCCTTTAATGGCAAATTGCCTGCTCAAGTTCAAAGGTCGCCATATGACGGTTGTCTCCTGTCTTTGTCTCCGTCACATGGTTGAGAGATGTTCAGCGTACAGTCGGTTACAGTCAGTGCGCTCATATAAAGGTATATTTATTGGTGCTCTTTCAGTCGGCTGCGTGACAAAATGACTTTCATTGGGTGCTGTGGAGAGCATATAATGCACGATCTGTAAAAGTCCACAGAAAAGAAAGACACTGACAAAAAAAGGAAATCAACACATATTTAACAAGAGAAGACTCCAAAGACGAAAAGCTAGAAGGCCATAAGGAAGAGGCCATTATGTAAAGGTTTCAAAAGAAGCTTCCTCTTCTCAAGTTTCTCAGGTTGTTGCAGTACAGTGAATACATTGTTACCATTCTCATGAAATGCTATGTGAATTTTTGCGTGGTGATGAACGCCGCATCGACTATTAGTCACTGCAACTAGAAACCTTCTTGAAATAATTGCTTGTTTAATGATAGCAAAGGAAAGAAAAAAAGGGGATTTATCGCTCAAATAATAACTGAGAGTGGCAAACTTACAAGAAACCTTCTTAAAACATGAGTTATGACATAGGCGGTGATACATTATTTTTATGATTATCCTGAAACTTCTTCCTTTACTTTGCAGTTCAAAGTCATTGGTTTGAGATACACATGCTTCATTCGCCCACAGAAAAATGACGTAGGCTGGATCTCACATTTGAGCTCTAAAAATGTCCATTGTTGAGAAGGTATATATGTATATATTGCAGAACTCACCAACCTTTTACTTGATATGTTGCATCTTGGAAATTGTTGTATAACTAATCACAAAAGCTGACAGGAAGTCACACACTCCCAGTGCACAATTGCATGCACAAAGGGCGTCCCACATTCACACGGTGCTAATGGGCTGGTGTCCATAGGGACACTGGTACTGCTCTTGTCCCATATCATTCAACAAAGTGGTAACCAACAGGTAACTTAGCAACCTCACACAAACCTGAATACAATGGCTAATCACAACCATATAGGTTGTTGTTCTCTTTACCTCATAAGACTCACTGATGCATGTTGAGAACTGACATTCAATGCTGGATAATATGAAGAGATTGAAATGGAACCCTGCATCTTATTTATGTGCATTCGAGGGTACGGGCTCCAGTCACACATGTACAGTGCAAGGATGATAAAAGGAGGAGCGAAAACACGCGGGAGTGAGCAAACATTTGAACTGTTAGAGGGCTTCAGCTGGTGCCTCATGAGTGAGGCCTATGACTAAGATCGGAAGGGAGTAGGAGTGTGCCAATGTTGTCATACCAATACTGCGGAGAGAGGGGAAGAGAGGAGAAGGTAGGAAAGAGTGGACGGTGATTGGACTGGGTGCACATACACTGAATAAGACCAGAAATAGCTATGTGTGGGGTGTCATTTGCCCTGAATTATGTAAACATTTACATTCTGATGAGCACTTTAACCCCAAAAGCTTTGATTAC
Organism: Centriscus cristatus; assembly: GCA_037832705.1. Taxonomy (NCBI): domain Eukaryota; kingdom Metazoa; phylum Chordata; class Actinopteri; order Syngnathiformes; family Centriscidae; genus Centriscus; species Centriscus cristatus. The sequence continues at coordinate 7,545 of JBBMJM010155709.1, read as the reverse complement.
ATTTGAACATTGTGCGTATGAGAGCTGTGGATAATACCTGATGTGCACTCGGTGTGTAAATGCATGTCTGGTTGTGAATTATTAACTACATGCAGTATATTTTACATTAGTGGGATAGCCAGCACACATTCAAAGGACCACACAGAGAAAATAGAGATTCGGGAGTACACACTAAATTGGCTTTATCTCTGTGGATCCTACGTGAAGTTAATTATCGTTCCAAAGTTATGCTCATTGAGAAGTTTCACCTGCAAAAGAAATGCAACATATCGAATTTGTGAAGCCTGTACTCGCACTCACTCCTTCTTGATAGCTGAATCACAGTTCTGCCAAGAATAGATGCCGGTCCGGGCAGAAGGATCTTCTCCATCCCCTCTGGTTATTTTGTCTCTGACCAAATCTTTCCTCTATTATATGGACTCACACCCTCACATCACAAGGAGCCCTCCCTCAGTTCTTCCTCTCGCCCTGCTCCTCAGAGTTACACTGCATGCTTCTCTATTTATAAGGTTGAGTCAGTTTGCTGTCGACAGCAGAGAGTGATAAGAAAGACTGAATCATCATGAATTAGAAAGGGGAGGTTTTATTCATCAGGACACTGCTATTAAAAAAACGGAAAATGCTGAGTATTTCTGGCAGTTCAAAGTATTTGAAACATAAGACAAGCTAAGAAAATAATCCCTACACAAGCAATAAAGTTTGAGACCCCACCAGTGTGTGCCAAGTGGAACGTCTTCAGCATCAGCAGTACCTGGAGAGAAAGAGCAGTGTTGCGTTCAAACAGGATGCTGGCCCATAGGTGGCAGGCATGCTGGGAGCACAGTGTGGCACACAGCACAGCCAAGTGGACAACAATGGAAACACACAGAGACACAGGTGTCTCCACAAAGAGCGCCCCCCCCCCACCCAGAAAAAAAAAGAGGTGTGATTGTGTTCATTTTGTCAGTCGGTGCATGTCCGTGTGTTCCCATGCACCGAACACGTGCTCAGGTGCAGATGGGGGACAACTGAAAGGACAAAGGGTGTCAGGAAGTCTACTGATGGGAAGAATTGAACCAATTCCCTAATTTTTTTTAACAGTTATCAAACTCCTCAGCCAGTTGTGACTATCCTGGATTTGATTCACATCTCGCTCCTCCTCATCAAACCATTCACAGCATCTGTCTCATTTGGCTCAAGGTCCGAACGTGCAGTTAGTCGTATGCGAGTGACGCCTGGCAGAGATGATGCTTGTGTGCATGATGGATTTTGGTATTAGCTCACCGGTATTGATTCACTGGCACTCTAGCTGCACTCTAGCGGCACTCGCGCTCACTTCCCTCAGGACGGCAGCACCTGCAAATGGAAATGAAACTAAGTATTCCGTAAAGGAAGTAGCCATGAAAGGTGACTCACTTATTGTCTCTATTATGTCCATTCCTTTCTTTCACCTTTCTTTGTATTTACAAATCCCCCTCCACCTCTCTTCCTCTCTCTCTCTCTCCCCTTCTGCTCATTTTCTCCCTTTTACTCACTGGAGAATGCTAACCCATCAGGTCCCTTGGCTCTCCTCTGTGGGATGATGTCATTTACGATGACATCACCACCATGCAGTGTATGTGTGTTTGTATGCCCTCACTCCTCCTCCACCTCCTGCAGCCCTCCCTCGGCTTTTTCCCCTCAGAGGGGAAGGTGCAGTTTGACACACACCCGTTATAACCGACCCATCGGCCAAACTGCCGTGCTAGCACAACCACGCGGAGAGAGATGAGGGCGAGGAGAATGAGAGGGACAGATGCACACTGCAAGAAAGAGGGAAGCGCAAACAAAGGAAAAAGGGGGTGGCGGGGTGGGGGGCTGGTATCCACAGCAGTAGTGGTGTGATGTTGGGGCAGAGAAAAAGGAGTGAAGGTGTGGCAAAGACTGAGGAGGAACTCTCAGGGGCAAGTTAGTTTAATTACACAACATTGGTGCAACCATAGGACCGCAAAGCCCAGACATACACTGTCATTAAGATTAAAACCAGCATATGGAGGAGTGCCACAGACTGACAGAATTCTGTTTTGCTCTGCTGTTAACATGGTTATATTTTAGACTTCACCGTCTGATGCAAAATTCTGATAAACCACTGGGTTGAAATAGTTTGACAAATGCACAGTGTCGCTTTCATGTGTGTACAGCGCGCAGTCTGTGTTAATTAGCTTAGCTTTGCAGTGGGACCGGGAACAGCTTTTCAAACGCTTTAAAAAAAAAACTGAAGCGGCACAACATGGCAGCGCCCATATCTGAGCTATTTTGGCTCTCATTTTGGGAGTAAGTGGCGTCGCACTGTCCACATATAATAGACTAGTCCGTGGGTTTTTATAGACATTTATGTGTAGGAATATTTCTTGGCCGGGTGGCTGGCTCAAAGAAAGTATATAAGCTGTGTGAAACAGCACCAGTATGAGATTCAAGCTAGCTGTTTCCAGCCTGAAAGGTGTGAATGCATTGGTCCAGTCAGTCACACACTCCCCTCTCCATCGGAGGGACTAGGAGTGTATCACCACCTCTACGTGGACCCATTAGGCAAATACAATAGAAGAAAACAGACACTGCAAAATCGAACATATCAACATTTGGACTTTGGACTTTGACATGTGAGATCCAGATCTGCTTTAAATGGTCCAGAGGAGGTTAATAATCCCTTGTTTGTTTCATTCTCTGGCTCTCATGTCGAAGTGGATGGTGGATCCAGGCCAAAAACGCTGGTGTCAGAAATCAAACATTGATACAATGTCAAAACTAGTAGGCCTGACTCTCTGTTGATGACTTTCAATCATAGTTTACTCTTACATGTGGAACCTTTAATGCTAAGCTAAGCTCATTTTTATCACATCGCCATGACATCTCATCTAACTAAAAGTCCTACTACTAAAATGGATCCCACTATAAACGGTCTTATCACAGCTTTCCACTAATATCCACTGATTGGATTGAACGCATGCTGTTGTAATTACTTAATAGGTTAGAAGAACTGACGAGTGACACCATCAAGATTCTGTCATGACTAATTCAGTACGAAACATTCTTCTCACTCACGTCTTTCATAAAGTCAGTGCAGCAGAGGCACTCCCACACTGAAACACGCCTGGGCTTTATTGAGCACAGTTGGCACAGCCAAGCCAATGATGTCATCTTGGTGAATGGGCCCAGCAGTGTGGGGATCAGCAAGTTTGTGAAATGAGAAACGGTGCGGAGAGTCATCATGTGCAGTTGTAGATATTTCAGTCTTCGTGGTGGAAAGGTAAAGTCGCAGCGTTTGGGTGTTTTTCTTTCTCTAAAATGGGGGACAATGGTGCGCTTTGCAGAATGTTTGCCCACAAACGCTGGTCTCAAATTACATGTTGCATGTCTCAAAATATTGAGGCATGGTTGCAGGTTTTCATGTTGTGCTGCTGAGAAGTTTTGACAAGTGGTTTCAGAGTCTGCCAGGGAAATTTGTTGTTTTCAGTTTGGGATTGTAAAATAGCATGACAGTGAGTGTGTGTGTCTGTGTGTGATGAGGTAGGGGTGTCATTATCGCTTCTATGAGTAGATTGTGAGGCTTTGGTCATGGAGTTCACCCATCTGTCGGTTGAGTACAGGCCAGGGCCCCTGTCACCTCCACCTGCTCCAGGCTCCAGAGGGGATTCAGGCTAAATTTAGACAAACAAGGAAGCTCTTCTGTGACCATGAAGAAGAAATCCTTTAGATCACTGGAAAACCGGGGTCCTTATTGTGCCGCCAATCAAAGCAGGAGAGTGTGAACTGTGCATTTGCCCTTTGGGGGAAAGTTTACCATCTCAATACCACTGAAAGGGTCCTATTATTCCTATCAGATGCAGTGACATAAACCTGCATCAGTGTCCAGTTGAGATACATAAAAAACTCTCCTCAAGCTCCCACAGGCAGACTGTGTGAGCTTTGTTTTTATCTAGTCTCATTCCACATCCTGCACCTATGTTTTCACCCACCTTAAGTAACCTGCATCTAATTAGCTTCCACTCAGTCTTCACTGTCTTCCCAGTATCTCCCCCTCACACTGAGCCCCATTGTGCAGCATATGTAATTAATTTAAAAGAAAAAAAGAAAAAAAAGAAAAGTTGTACACTCAATGTCAACCACACTCACCTCCTGAGTCCATTCTCACAATGATGAAGACTGTGAAAAACACCTCCAGGATCCAAAGTTTTATACCGGATCTGGATTATCTGGAGGACTGAGGTACAGCGACCAGACATTGTGTAAAATGAATTCAAGTCAATTCAACCTTGGTCAATTCAAGTCAATTCAACCTGTCAGTTTTGAGTTTGGCAATTTCCGTACTTTTGCCGTCTTTTATCTATTTTGAGAGAGATAAACATTATAATACAAACGCAACTGCTGAGAATAAAAAAATGACTGTAAGACTGTAAGATGAGGTGAACACATTTGGGGAAACAGCCAAAAGCCGCTGCTTTGTGTTTCTCTACACCTCTAAAAATAAAAGGTCATATTGTGAACATGTGCACAAACTCGCATCTTTCCTATCCACACATGCATGTGCATTCCTGCCTTGCATGCACCTGTTGTTTAATATGGAACTGGCAGCTCTTTCTTTAACAGGAGGAACACATTTCACCTGTGCGTGGGCTGCACATGTCTCTGTGTGTGTGTGTTTGCGTGTGTGTGTGTGTGAACAGGGGTGCACAGTAAAAAGTGGAGCAGTGCAACACAGCAGTTGTGGTCTAAGGCGTTTCGTATCACTACTCTCCTCTTCTGGCAGTACCCCCCCACCCTTTCCCTCCAACCTGTGGCCCCCAAAATTGCCCCAACATTGACATGTTTTGGGTCATTTCATCTGATGGGATCTCCTGGGAGGAATTAACATGTGCAAAAGTCCACAGTTTTAAAAGCTCAGTGTTTCCAATTTGCCGCCACATGCTTCAAATTAGCCACGTATTTTGTAAGGTCAGGCACTGGGCATAGAACGTGCGGGGGAGCCTGCGTACGGGTTTGATAGAACGACTGGGAGGTAGCTGAATTGCAAACCACTGCTGCCATCATAATATCACAGAATCTTTGCTTAGCCTATCCAAACATTGAAACAAAGTGTTGTCAGGGTGCTGAATAATTCAATATAACTCCAGATTATATGGCACCAGACTCTGTGATAGCATCTTCTGAAACACGTATGGCTCTTGTGAAAAGAGAGTCCCAACATTTAGTAGGTTCGGTCTGATGTAAAGGAGTTTCTTCGCTAGCACGGCGGAATATGAGATGCAGCAGCCTGGCTTCTGTCAGGACGGTTTACAGACAGTTTACAAGCTTATTATTAGGAATATTCCATTCTGTGGATTTGTTTTATTTGTTCTGAGGCCAAATTACACCCTTATCGCATCTGTTGTTTGTTTGTCTTGCTCGTATCACGACTCTTGGGCGAGGCTCCTTGAGTGGGTTTTTATTTGTGTGCATGAGTGTGTGCGCACGCTGCCAGTCAGTGTCTGCGAGCACACGCGGGCAAACGTGAACGTCTCTATGTGTGTGTGTGTGTGTGTGTGTGTGTGCGCGCGCGTGTGCAGCCAAGCCTAAAAGCATTTAAGGGGGAATGGGAGAGGGTCTGGAATCCTGGGATGACATCATTATACATGATGTCATTACTGCAGGGTGACTTTGGCACATGTTATCGTTTGGGTGAGCTCACACTTCCACTACTATCTCAGTGTAATTGTCAGTGACACGGCAGGTCATCATTACACATTGCACCACGTCAAATTAATCAACCAATCTGGTAGTCAGAAATAACAGCCAACACCCCCCCCCCCCATCAAATAAATATCCTGAAGAGAGAAAGTACACACGTCCATGTTCACAGTACTCACATGCAAATGTACCCACGACGGCGAAACGTTCTCATCCTTTGAATATCGATGTGTCCATACTGAAAGCAACTTCATTTATTGAGGGAAACTTTGAATGTGTTCATATGACTATTAGCGACTACAATGACAATCCATAGACAGGTGTGAAATTCTGTAAACGCTGAACTTCTGGGCTTCACTGTACTTCCCTCGTCATTGTAAAATGCATCACGGTTCTTTCAGAGTAACACTGGAGTACGGTAACTCTCTGCCACCTTTTGAGGTATGAAATGATATAATAAAGGCAAATAATTTCGACATAAACGATCGTTGTAAGTTGTTTTGGCCCTTCACTAGTCCTTGGCATCTATTTTTACAAGTGTCACAAAGGGGTGGATTCTTTTTCTCCTACAGGTGTTCAAGTGGACTGACAATTGGAGATTGGACTTGAAGGACTTCTTGGAGGACTTCCTCTTCTTCTTTTTCTTCTGTGTGTGTGTGTGTGTGTGTGTTTTTTTAACTGAGTCATCATAAAGGGCTCAGACCATCCACAGTAATTAATATTTTGGCTGTCCAGGGTTCATCAGTTTGAGTAATTTTACATTAAACGAACTATAAATCAGTAATCGCCACAGCACACTCCTGAGCTCGGGGATTAACTTTGCAGCACTCTTGTTTTGTCTGATAATGACACATTTGGTAAAGAGAGATGATGTGGCCTGCTCACACCACACAATGCTCCATCTGGATTTAAACTAAACTGTTGCTCATTGTGGGAGTCTCGCTCAGGGGCAAAACCAATGAGTTCTAGCTTTATTTGATGTGTCAGGAGCACAATGGAAAATGAATCAGATGCAAATGTGTTGTATATTTTTAGGCCAGGGATGTCTCACAAAAAGGCAACAGAAAAAAAAACAACAAAAAAAAAACTAAGGTTAAGACTAAAAACTGTGAATAACAAACACATTTAAGGCTAAAACTGTAAATCTTGATAGCTCCAGTTCCAGTTCCAACGATGACAAGAGGAGGTTGAAACGGGGTATGAAGTCTGAACTTTGAAAACAGTGAACGAGGAAAAACGCTGAGACTTTATCCCTCCGTCACTCACTTCCCTCTGAGGATGTAAATACAGTCGTCCTGATCTGCTGGCAGGCGTTGACATTGGAGATCACACCTGTGTACTGTTCAGTTGTTCAGTTGGAACAGCCTCGAACCACCAGATGACAGATGACGTTCACCATCTGGACATCCCATTATGCCCGACCCTCTCAGTACAATATTGTATGTCCATTATTTCAACATCTGGCTCCGGATACTTGTCGACGTGGAAGCAGGGCTACATGTGAATTTTGCCATTTCACCTTTTCATTTAGAAAAATTGTTGTTTTTTATCCGTCATTTAACATCATTACGATTTGAGAGTGTTGGCAGTTTATTAGATTATCCACGTACTTGTCTGAACACCCAAAGTGTCTTAAAGGTCAGTTGAAGATTGAAATATCTGCCGTGATTTCTGACAAGGGATGTTTCTTTGTTGTATAGTAGCTAAAATAAAACCATCTGGTGAAGAGGCATTCCAAGAGCCAAGTAAGTTCTAATTTGTTTCCCAGAGTGAGGATGAGTGAGGGGAAGTGATCTCATCAAAGACACAGTCATGAAGATCAAGAGATCTTGACCTCCAGCAGTCGCACACACACACACACAC
>JBBMJM010155700.1:0-10376 GCA_037832705.1 Centriscus cristatus | reverse complement strand
GTGTGAAAAGTGACCACATGAATCAATTGATGACAAACATTCACAGTTAATAAACACTACGTTCTGTGTATTTGTTAGTCTGTGTGTGTGTGTGTGTGTGTGTGTGTTTGTGTGTTTAGAGATAGAAATTATCTCGGGGGGGACTTCTCAGCACATAATTAGCATATCAGGCTGCCTCAGAAAAGGAGAATGTGAGAATGCACATGTGCAAACTGGGCACACGGAACATGAAGAGGAATTGACTTTGGCAGCTGGCGACTACAAAGTCTGCAGAGTCCAAATGAGACCATGGCTGCAGGTCAGGTGCAAATCATCGGCATCTCACTCATGTAGCACGTCGCCCTTAAACTTAGTTAGATGTGAATGCAAAAAGTGCAAAGTGTGTTTTGAACCCTCATATTCCCTTCATAGATTAGATGTTTGTTCACTTTGAAAATGTGACAAACGTATTCTGCAGATGACGTCAGAGGAGAATATGAGTCCAGCTGGACTGTGTGGACTGACCAAAGCACCACTGTGACAGTGGTGTTTTCAGGTTTATTCACTCCGTGACCAGGTTCAAAAATGATCATATTTCTACTCCAAGACGCAGGACGAAACACCCATCTGATAAAAAAACCTTTGCGGCTACACCTCCCATGGTATTCGCAGCAGGGACATGACCGGAATGTTCATCACCGAATGCAGCCGGATTGGACCAATCTGGAAATAATGGATCAATGTATAAATATTATACACAAGAAAGAGCAAGAAGTTCATGTTTTATCAACAGCTCTTATTGGAACCCTGCAATATATTCAGGACATGAATGGATTAATCAGTGCTGACTGGCGACAGGGCGATGACATAAATTATCAATGAATGATGCTGTGCCTTGAGCATAAGTGGCCGGAGCATAATTGCCTCTCTGATGAGAGGATCGCTGTAGGTGTTGAATTCATTTCTTATCAGACAGGTAACTAACAACCACACTGCTGCTCCACGCCGTGGAAACCTGGAACCTTTTAAGGGTTAAAGACAGAGGCTTCTTTGAGCAAACACAGAACTTTGGGGTTGTGAAACAATGTGCAGATGCTGCAAACATCAAGTGACCTGGTTGTTGGTGATTTAATTCTAAACCAGCTATGTGACCTTTTGAACCTTGTTTTGCCTTCTGCCTAAATCCGTCTCAGCAGGTTGGAACAGGTCTGATGCAGACGGTCCTGATGTGTGCTTCGTATGAGCACATATGTGAGCAACCAGCGTCCGTAGAATCAGGTGCCGACGGTCAAGAGAAAAGGATGTGTGTGTGTGTGTGTGTGTGTGTGAGAGAGAGAGAGAGAGTGTGTGTCGGCATTCATGTGCACTCATGACCTCTTCTCGAATACACAGGCAGCCTGAGGCACATTGTGTTCCTACTGGAAAACAAGCAAGGGTCAAGGACAACTTGAGCGCGGTTGTCTGGGAGCGGTTTATGGTCTCCTGCTACTGTGTTATGTGATCGCGAGCTCAAATGTGACACAACAGGTCAAACAAAGGAAAGCACTTGCTAAAGCAACACGTGTGTGTGTGTGTGTGTGTGTGTGTGTGTGTGTGTGTGGAGGGGAGGGGGGTTTCAAAGGTAATAATTGCACAGACTGAACAGTATGTGGGCTGATACGTTTATGACTGTTGTGTACTGGGTGTGTGTGTGTGTGTGTATTTGGGGGGGGGGTGCTGTCAGAACTACTCTGGGTAATAAAAGGTGTAATAGACACAGATGCCACATCCACAGCAGTGAACACACACTTTAAGATCGGAATCATGTTGTGCACCCCCACGTATCATCAACATATTAATGCATGGGATATCAGGATGATCCATCTCCACCGTTTCTAACAACATCAACTGTCAGACCCAGCAGGAGGTGGCCCACAACCAGAGAGTGACGCACGCACACCCGCTCAGCGGTGCAGCGCACATCAGTGCACTGAATCGCACACGGCAGTGAAGACACAGCAGGTGTCAGGATTGTAAACAGCCAGCTGAAGTGTGTCTCAGACATGTGGCTGTTGCATCACAGAGCACCGATACGGAATCAGGTCTTAAACTCATTTAGTTAGTTAACTCGTCATCACAGTTTTTTGGTTTTTTTTTGCGGTATACATACAGTGAGTAAGTCCGCTGTTTTTAATTAGGTTTATGGGGTGTTTCCTTGTAGTAATCGCACATTACCTACAAGTTACACCATGCTAACGTGCAATGTACGATCCAGAATGATCAGACATGCAGGTGGATAGCACAGATATTACAGCTTCTACTTCTTATGATGTATTTTGTGTTGTAAAGGACCAGTGTGATTGTCTTATTTATAGATTGACTGTTCAGCGCAATGGGGATGAAGAGAGAACGAAGGAAACACATGGAGTCGGGTGAATGATTCTCAGCAAATCACTTTGAGTGACACTTCCCCGTCATACACACCGTCCACTGATACACAGCTGTTAGTAAAAGCTTCAATTACATCCAGTTTAAAGTAAGTGCCTGTGTCACAGCCCCAGTTAGTGTGACGCGATTTAACATGCAGTTTCAAAGTGTCTAGTAAAAGCACTTAACGTTACACGGAGTCGGCATACGGTCGTAGAAGTCACTGAACTCGAGAGCACTTTGTGAGTGTGGTGTATAAACCCGGTCTGGAGTTTACATAACAGCCACTCCACCAGATTTCTCTGAAACGGGTCCCAGACAGCTTCAGTCCCCCACCGCTGTGACTCGCTCTTGAGTGGAGGGAATAATCCCGACCGCGTCTGCTCAGATTATTCTGAAGACGTGTCAGTGTACGACTATTAAACGTGCTATTTTAGTGCATTAAAGGTAACTTGTCTTGTTTCTCCAGTAAAACAATATGTTCATATATTTGACTGTACGTGTGTTTTTACACTCGCCTGCACATTCTTTCTAGCCTCAAAAAGAAAAGGACTTTGGCAAACACACTCACGCACATGCGTGTGCACTCACACACACACACACACACAGAGCAGAGCACAGTGCCCCTGATCCATCATGTGCCCCTCCACACCACAAAGCATTAATCAAATTACTACAATAATCAGCTTCCTCCAACCTTGAGAACATCACTGAGCAGAGGATCCAGCCCTGGTTTCTGCAGGTACTCAAGCTCCAACACTTATTTACAATCCAAACATCCGTCTTCGGCTGCAACGTGGCTCTGCGAGCTGACAGGAAACACACAGTGTGTGTTCGCACAACGACGCTGCATTTCCTTTATATCGGTTATATCATTTAATGTATTTATTACAGCAGTATTACAGTATTATTTCTAAGTTTACTGTGCTTTATCTGTTCTGTTCTTCTCCTGTTGGCCTGCGTTCCAGTTGTCAGTACGACAGTAAAGTAACATGAAAGCAATTTGATAACTTTAATCATTCTCACTGCGGCGTGATTTGTGACAACGACCTCTGGGTCCAGGTGAACAGTCCGACCACAGCGGCTGCTGCTGTAATAGAAACTGCAGAAAATGGAATGGAGCCACGGAAATTCGATGGCTCCGAGACTGTAAATGCAGCAAAATCCCTTCCAGGGAAGTTCAGCGTCTCTGAGCAGTGGGCAGGTCAGATGGAGATTGAAGGAAGTGGAAAGGCTGAAGCCCCTTTTCACTCACAGCGTTTTTGAAACATGCATCAGCTCGGACAAGAGAATTAGCATTTCCTTGTTCCAGTTCATTCATTCATTCGTATCAAAGCAGGGATTTTACACTAAAGGAGCAGAGGGCAGAATATATGTATTATAATGTGACCAATTTTAGGATTTAGGCCTAAAATGAGCAGCCGCCTCTGGAGCACATCGGCGTTCACCAGTGCTATTTATTTTTTTATATATATATATTTATCTATATATACTTGCCATAATAAGTGTGTGTATTTGAACAGTGGGCGCCCAGTCCCCCTGCTGGGTTTGTAATTGAGCAGCAGCTAACTGCAGTCACCTGGCCTCCTGAGACACAATGAATCTCTATGGCTGCTTAAAAAGAACACATTGTCTGGCTGCTAATTGGCCGGTTCTGTGCCGCGATGTCTCCGAAGAGGAGACAGCGACTAACAATGGAAGAGCTTCAGTTCTATTCCGATCTCTGTTTCACACAGCGATAGCGCGTAAGCGCAGCATGAAGCAGCCGCAGCTGTATCAGACGTCTGCACCGACACTCGTGGAGTTCTGTCCGCCGTTCTTGGCCCGGAGGTGTTAAAACACAGAAGAAAACCCATGGAACTGTGTGGGTGGGTGGTCGCAGGCTGGTCCGAGTTTCAAAGTTTAAATTTCCTTGTCTCTCAGACAAGGAGACAAATACAAACCTTTCTGTAATGTCCCAGGAGGTTGTGGTAAATGTCAAGCTAGCGTTGTTAGAGTGTGTGTGTGTGTGTGTGTGTGTGTGTGTGTGTGTGTGTGTGTGTGCGCGCGCGTGTGTTTCTTGATCTTAAAAAGGTGTTAATGACAAATAAAAAAGACAAATATTAGGGTAGATCAGGTCACATGTGATACCCAAGTAATACACAAGAAGAATCACCTGTGATGCCGGTGGTTGCCAGGCAACCTGAACTACTCAAAACACCTGACCATCCAGCAAACCATATCCGCAGCCTCTTCTTCTTCTTCCTGTCACACCTGTCGCCCACGCTCTCTGTCAGGCAGGTGGAACTTGACAAGTGGAGAAAGAAGTGACAAGAAAGATGGAGACACACAGAGCTGGGGAGGGTAGATTGGAAACAACAACCGTAGAGCTGCCAACAGCAGACAGACACAAGATCGAGTCTGATTTATCTGCCGTCATGTTTCCATCTGACAATCGACACACAACAGCCCAAGTGTGAACAGTTTATGTGAAACCAGGATGTAAAGTCAACAACTCATCCATGACAGGAACTACATGTTCTAGAAGGTATTTGACAGCCTATGGAGTTCATGTGCTCCAGAGCTGAAATAAAACATGTGAGAGTTCCAGCCTGACAGCTCTTGTATCTGTGTGAGAGTCAATCAGTGGAGCCGATCAATAAGAATAAGCCCTGCAGTCAGAACACGGGGACCTGAAACACATTCTGCGACTCTCTCTGCTGGAGCAGATGAAGCAAATAGAGCCGACAGCGCCACAATCATTTGTACTGAAAGGGAGAAATGATTCCACCGATCAACCTACAGCAGCTGGGGATGTGGATGTGTTGTTTGTTTTATTTTTAAAACCTGGATTCATCATGAATCAAACATGATTCCATCCATATCATCTAAATCCGCAAAACATTTTAACCAAAAACTCTTATTTGCACAATGTATTTCTCATTGCTAGCATGTTTCTATCAATCTATCAATCTAATAAATACTTTACTATAGATAGCAGCAACGTCAAGAAGCATCATTTAGATTCTGGTGGTTGATCGTCTCGAGTCACACACGTTACAGGATTGACCACGGTGGCGTGTTAGTCACAAGAATAGAACTAAACATAGGTGTCCTTGTGAGTTTAACGGTGAGTCTGAAAATCGCGCGTTCTCCGGTCCACTCCTCTCTTTAAATCTTATTATTATCACTTATTTCCAGCAGCCGTTTCATCATCTAGTCCCTTTAATCCCACGTACGCTATAGTAAAACCACTTGAGGATTCACTCTGACAGCTCTACGACATCATCAACCTTTCTAGGTGGAAAAAAAAGTGATAAGAGAGGAAATACGGTCGTAGAAACTACGCGCTTGCTATAAATATGACGAAGCCTCTGGCTTTCCAAAGAAAGATAACAACTTTGACCTCCTCACCTCACCACCTTTTTAAAGAAAGACACGCACGTCACTGCGTACGCAAACACATGAGTAAGCCCCCACTTCACCTAAAAGAGGGTCCATCGAAAACAAGAGTGACCTTTGAAATCAAAGCACTCGGGCCTTGTTGTGTCACACCGGAACGACTTCACACACACACGGCGGGTGCTAAAGCCGGATGTCACATCTCGTTTGTCGAGTGTCGTTTCCAATGTCGCGGTTACGTCAAATCGTCACCTCCTCAGGCTGCAAGAAATGAGTGCACGCGCATGCACGCACCCTCGGGCACGCTCATCCACCCTGCTGTCTATCAATGAGGTTATGAAAAACAGAGAAGCAGCTGTCTGTGGCAACAGTCCATGGAGAGAAAACAGCTGACAGGAGCTGCTGGAGCCAAAGCTCAGAACCCGGGGAGCTGTCAGGCTCGTTTCTTTGTGAAGCACACACACACACACACACACACACACACACACACACACACACACACACACACCATCATGTTGTCAATGGGCCTCACCCAAACTGAAACCTCTGTCCTATTAGAACCACTCCTTGCTCATGCTACCGTGAACACGCCCTGACACGAGGACAGATCTGAAGTTCATTCTCATGCTGCTTATTTGTATCACAACATTTGTTACAAACCCCACCCAGGACCGACCGGACACCCCATGAAACTCAAAACCCAACTGTAATTCGACCCTCTATCCTCTGAATAACTCTCCCTTATAAGGACTGAGAAACCGTCATCAAACGACAGGCTGGACCTCTTTTCTATTCTTGTGTAGACCCCACAGAGATCGCCTGCAGTTTTCAGATGAACTCTACAAACACACACACACGCACACACACACGTCAGAAGTACCACATCATGATGTCAGCATGCGTGTGACACGGGGAACAGAGGTACGACGGAGCGGGGTGTGTGTTTGTCGTAGATGGTTTCAGCCGTGTCGGCGGAATGAGATTGTCACAGATTAGCAAACGAGGTCAAAACAATCTTCTCGGTGCAAACCTGACACATGCTGATTTGATTTTCGCCTCAAAAAGGGAAATGGGTTTGCTGGAGATGTTCATGTCTATTTTTCTTAATAAGCACCTATTATGTCAGTGCGTTTATCTGGAAAAACATGCCACAGTGACTGGACGTTAGACAGTGATTTAGTCTGGTTCCAAAAGCACGCAATGAAAGGGAAAGTCGGGAAGAAATGCACATTTAGCTCCAACTAATGGATTTCCACTCTGTCAGTGATCGGAGCCGTTTTACATCCAATTACATACGTCCACTGATTTAACATTAAGCATCTCGCTGACATCGTTACATTTAAACATATATAGAGTTCTCTTTCACTTAAATGCCCAGAATAAAAGGTCTTCATTGCATTTATTGTGCACTGAATGCAATGCATGCAGCGATGGAACGAAAACCCACAATAAAATCATCAGGAGTGATTGAGTGTAAAAGATTCTTATTTTATTGTATTTGAATGTATCAGAAATGTTCTACCGGCCTGATGATTTCACAGAGAGTTTTCCCCGGGTACCAGTACACAAGGGTCTCACGCTGATTGACGTGTTCCGTTCGTTCGTTCAGTTCCCTTCAGTCCAAACTGATGAGATGAACTCAAGTCTGGATCAGCGTGAACAGTGAGTGAAGATGTGGGAACTCGAGCTTCATGTTCAGTTCAGGTGGAGCTGGGTGGAAGGAAGAAAGGACGGAAATGAACGAAAGCCCCCACTTACCACTTCCATGTGAAAAATTGTACTAAATCTGTTCCTGACCAACTTCTTCAGGTTGATAAGTGTTGTGAAACCACACAAATTATTGGCCCCTCCCATCTTCTAATGATGATATTATGCCCAGAGAACTGAGAGCACATGCTAGGTCATAGCAAGGAGAGAAAATCCCACGTTACCAAAGATAAGACAAGTGGAAAGAGTGGTGAAACTTTGCCCAAACAGTTCTGATGCAACATTAATAATAATTCAAAATATTACATAAAAGACAGACAACGTTTGCATGTGAGCTTTCATAAGTCGAGTCTCCACAGTCGTGAGCTCAATATTACGTGTGAAAATGTTTCAGGTGAGAGAGTTGTATACATCAAATACTGATTCATTACTGCAGGTCTCACGTACAGAAGTATATGTGGAGGTTATATACGCATACAAACAGCCTGTGAGACGAACGCTTTCGAGCTTAATAGTTGCTGACAAAACAACAAGAGGATGTAAACACAGCCGACGGGTTTCTCTCTGCTTTCGGTTTATCTTCCTCTCCCCGCGCGACGCTTTTCTCTCCCTGAATATTTCAGTATTGACGAGCCCATTACTGATGATAACACAGTGCAATGTCAGCATTCTCTCCCTTTCTCTCTCTCACCACCACATGCACGCGCGCGCACA
The DNA here is from genome assembly GCA_037832705.1 of Centriscus cristatus. Classification (NCBI taxonomy): domain Eukaryota; kingdom Metazoa; phylum Chordata; class Actinopteri; order Syngnathiformes; family Centriscidae; genus Centriscus; species Centriscus cristatus. Next base: position 2,189 of record JBBMJM010155700.1, on the reverse strand, counting down.
CACACACACACACACACACTCATCAGGAGTCAAGTTACACAACTCTACTGCTCTTCTCTATGCATTTATGTGTCCAGCAGGGGGACGTTGGGGTGGACAGTGGTGTGTGTGTGTGTGTGTCCAGTAAATTATTGCAATATTTTCACGCTCAGGCCCATTCAAACACGCACCCGCTGACACACATAATCAAATACAGATAGAAAAGCGGTTTGCGCTGTGAAGTCGATAACAGCTGAGAAACGCCGTGCACCGACTGTGATGCGTCTTCCTCAAAAGCCTGTTTACAACACACAGCAACATGAAGGCACACGGCATCAAACGGTCCAAATGAACTCGAGATCTGAGCGGCGCCGTTCATGTGTGATTGCTGAGAGCGAGGTCAGTATTTCAGGGGAAGAAGAGCCGGCTGCAATCCAGGAACACAAGACACTATTACAGCTCTATGACAATAAAAAGAAATAGTACTGCAAACAGGAGCATGAGAGAACCGTCACACATTTCATGAATTATACAAAATAAGCCTCCATGGTCATGATCTGGCTCAGTCACAATGAAGTAACATGTCCTGATGGGTTTTCCGTGTGTTTTGTGACCTCCAGTCACCACTGCTGTTAAGTCTGTAAGTGAGAGCGCCTCCTGCTTGAGGGACGGAGGTGAAACGGGCCCCTGAAACTAATTGAGCGTCAGCTATCACTGACCTGCACCTTGTACACTCATTATTCCTCCACCGAACCGGGCCGTCTCCTGTGAGACCGGCCTACATGGCCGAAGTAAGATTAGTTCTTTCTGACATTGTTGGGGCGAACCGGAGCTCATATCGCTTTGCAAACCAGCAAACCAAAGATGAACAGAGGCTAACTGAGAATATAAAAGGGTAAAAACAGGGAAAGGAATGTGAGGAAAATACTAATAAATCATAAAACACCTCATTTGTTTTTTAGTATACAAACTAACATTTGCACCTGACAGGTGGTGAGAAATCATCCCGTCGTACAACACAAGCAGGAACTTTGTGACACGTCCACTTTACAAACACGACAAACTGGGTGCACTGGATCATTATGCATGATGCAGATCTGCTCCCGTGCACGTCGGTGTGTGAAGAAAACCTGAACGTCAACCCTTGATGAAATATAAACAGCCCGAGGGTCAAGAATGAACTGCTTTTCAGGTTGTGACGATGCATTTTTAACTGATTCTACAGGACTGAGATGCAAAAAAAAAAAAAAAAATTCAGTGAGAAGCACTCACTTGTAGCAGCCTTCATAAAATGTTAAGATGCTCTCACTACAGGCTTTAATAACCCAACTAATGCTTTAAAAGAGCTGCTGTGAACCATTAATAAGACATTATTTCACTTTCTTGGATCACATTTATCCTCCTGAGTAGAGCCGAAGCATGTTGGAAATCAATAGCGATGGCTCCAACACCACAGCCTTGACTATCTCACCACTCAGTCACCACTGATGCTGTCGTCTGACGTGCTCCAAGCAGTTCAAAACACACATGTACCCATGCTGATCCGGAAACTTTTCCTCTCACAAACTGCTTACGCATGTGGGATTGGGATTGCTATAGGTCGTCACTCCATGTAACCACACGTATCCCAGCACCATGTGATCGTGGAACAGTGTGGGATCAACAAAAAGGGTCATTTTGTTCCAGAGTACTCCAGCAAGGCAGTGAATTATTAACAAATTAGAAAAATTAATTATTAACCTTTATCAAAAAAAGTGTCACAATCAAGTTGTCACGCCAGTGGTTTGCAACGTTTGAAGCATTTCACCACATTCGTGGAAAGAATGGAAGCACAACAGACTCTCCTATGACAGGAAGTCTGAGTGCTCAGACACCCTGGACACCCTGGAAGACGAGGAGGCAGCAGGGTAACACGGTGATGGAGGAGTTGCAGGGGCTGACAGCTGACTGCTGGAGAGTGTGTGTGTGTGTGTGTGTGTGTGTGTGTGTGGGGGGGGGGGTGTTAGTAATGACAGCCAGCAGGTCACACTCACACTACTCCCACCATCACTGCTGGCCAGCCAGGAGCCATGTGCCTCCTGCAGCCCCCCACCCACCCCTGTCAATCTCTGTCAAGTACACAAACATGCTATGACCGCGCGCGCGCACACACACACACACACACACACACACACACACACACACACACACACACACACACACACACACAC
>JBBMJM010155618.1:0-10382 GCA_037832705.1 Centriscus cristatus | reverse complement strand
GAACTGAATTCTCACTTAGTGATCTTCTCCAGCAGAAATAAATCCCCCTCCTCCTCCTCCGTGGGGGGCAGTGACTCTGATTCTCTGGACAGAGAATCCTCCCCCTCCTCCCCCTCCTCCTCCTCTGTGTGTGTGTGTGTGTGTGTGTCTGTCTCCCCCTCCTCCTCCTCCTCCGCCTCCTCCTCTGTGTGTGTGTGTGTGTGTGTCTGTCTCCCCCTCCTCCTCCTCCTCCTCGTCCTCGTCCTCCTCCTCCTCCTCCTCCTCCCCCTCCGTGGGGGGCAGTGACTCTGATTCTCTGGACAGAGAATCCTCCTCCTCCTCCTCCTCCCCCTCCTCCTCCTCCTCCTCCTCTGTGGGGGGCAGTGACTCTGATTCTCTGGACAGAGAATCCTCCTCCCCCTCCTCCTCCTCCTCCTCCCCCTCCTCCTCCTCCTCCGTGGGGGGCAGTGACTCTGATTCTCTGGACAGTATGTGTATGTTCAGTGGAACAGATGCTCTGTGGAATCATTAAAAACCTTTTTGCTGTTTGTGCTCTTCACCTTCTCGAGAACCCGTACCTGAAGGACTGTTTGTTGTATCTGTTGATGGGGGAGGACAAACCCCTCCAGATCCATATTCCCGGTCACCGTGTGGGATTTGATGTGTGACAGTGTGCGGCCCTATATCGTGCTGTGGTTGTTCCGTGCAGGATGAGTCTCACTTCTTGAAGAACATGAAGACTGCTCGCTGTAAAGCTGCTCTGCCTCTGCTGAAGGTGATGTTTCTCCTCGCGGAGGTTCATGTATCGTCTATGTTTATTTACAGGGTCCTTCCAGTGGACGCCACTTTCTGTCGAGTCATCACTTTGTGTTTTGACGTGTCTTTAGACAGCTAACAGAGTGATCCTCCTGTCTGGGACCCCTGCCATGTCCCGACCCGCGGAGCTCTACACCCAGATTCTGGCTGTCAGACCTGCATTCTTCCCACGCTTCCACGATTTCGGGATGCGGTACTGCGATGCCAAACAGGTCCTGAAACCACATGTGATCATCTCTTACTGCAGATGCCATTTATTATTATTATCCCCACACGTATTGTTGTACACTTTACCATACATTAGTGCACGTCATGGGGATTTCCCAGGAACTAAAGGGACCATATGAAGTATTCATGGAATCTGAAAAGATATGAACGGACCAATAATAGACACTGATGTAAGACAATGAAATCATGTAATGACTAAAGATTAGACCAAACACATCAAAACACATCGTTTCACCCACTGAGGTTACAAAGGGGGGGGGGGGGGATAGAGGAGGGGGAGGAAGGGAATAGAGGAGGAGGAGGAGGGGGATGGAGTAGGAGGAAGGGAATAGAGGAGGAGCAGGGGGAAGGAGGAGCAGGAGGAGGACTATATACCAGGGCCGTTGTTCTTTCTTCCCTAGTACTGGATGTTTTGGAACTGGTCCGTCTGTGATGCGACCAGCCCCGATGTTGAACGGGGGTCCCTGTTTCCCCCTGCAGTCCACCTGGGGCTGGGACTACTCGGGCTCCTCTAACCTCGGCGAGCTGAGGCTGCTGCTGGCCGAGAGTCTCATGTTGCGCCGGCTCAAATCCGACGTTCTCTCCCAACTGCCTGAGAAGCAGCGGAAAGTCGTCATCGTGACCATCGATGGGATCAACACCGGCACGAGAGCAGCTCTGACGGCTGCAGCCAAGGACCTGGCCAACACACACCGCAATGTAAGGGGTCCCTGGACGGGTCACAGAGGGGGGGTTCAGGGTGTAGGTGATGGATGTACTACGTCGTCACAGAAAGGAGATGAAAGCAAACGCAGGTTTTCTGAATCCTGTGAACAACGAGATCCCGCGTGAACAGAAGGAAGACACCACATCCCGTATGATCGTACCTATATGTTACAGGGAGGGGGCAAATATGGGTGATATGTTTACCTACAGCCCAGAAGGACGGGCTGTCATGTGATGTGCAAAGACACCACATGACAACATTTGATAACATTATCCAAACTGGCCATATATGGTAACTGGCTAAAATACCTAACCCTAACCCTAACCCATCCATCCCGGGGGCACAGGTTGTTTGCAAACTACCCCTGTTTTGGGGGTATGTGCAAATAACCCGTGTAAATTGCAGATGACCCATTTTGTCACGTTACCTGTAACATACCCCACTAAAAGTCCCTTTAACATGTGTGACAAGCGCTGTGTGAGGGATCTTGGTCTCCTCTGTCCACTCAGAAGGTCAGGGGAGAAGAGCTGCTGTCCCTGTTTGCCAGTGACTCGTCCGTCGGGACCCCCGAGCTTCCTGTCAGCTCCTGTCTTGTGTTGTCCGACAGAGAACGTCAGAGAAGGAGGCGCTGCTGCTCTTCTACCAGCGCACAGCTGAAGCCAAGCTGCAGGCCATCGTGTACGTCTGGAGGAGCAGCTCAGGACCCCCACGGTGACCTCGATGGTGACCCCGATGTTTGTCCCCCCTCACAGGGAGTACATCACGGACATGTTGGAGTGTGGGAGGGACAAGTTTTTGGTGTTTGCTCATCATAAGTTAGTCCTGGACCACATCACCTCTGAACTGGACAGAAAGGTAAGTGGGACCCCACAGGGAGACGCCACAGACTTGAAAAGGTCAGAGATCACAGTGTGTGTCTGTGGGGTGGGGGGGTCCTCCACAGAGCATCAACTACATACGTGTGGATGGCGCCACCCCCTCGGCCGAGCGCCAGCAGCTCTGCGACAGGTTCCAGTCCCGGGCTGACACCTGCGTGGCTGTGTTGTCCATCACTGCGGCCAACATGGGTCTCACCCTGCACTCTGCTGACCTGGTGGTCTTTGCTGAGCTCTTCTGGAACCCTGGGGTGAGATGTGGGATAGCAGCTTCTCTGGAAATCTGTGGTCCGTTCCCTCTCGAGGACTCGGTAGGATAGAAACGGGGATTTCTCCTGCAGGTTCTCATTCAGGCTGAAGATCGAGTGCACCGCATCGGACAAACCAGAAACGTCAACATTCACTACCTGGTCGCCAAGGGAACGGCTGATGATCATCTGTGGTATGTATGAGGACCTCAGACTGATGGTAACGGGGGGGGGGGTGATGTAGAATGTGCCCCCTGTTGTCATCCAGGCCGATGATCCAGGACAAAATGAAAGTGTTGGAGCAGGTTGGTTTGTCTGAGTCGAACCTGTCAGCCAACGCAGTCAACGTCAGCTTCCACTCAAAGGTACGTCTCTCTCTCACACGCACGCACGCACGCACGCACGCACGCACGCACACACACACAAACATCACCGACGGAAGGATTTGGATTTCTTCAGGATCCCAATCAGAGGAGCATCATGGAGATGTTTGACAGGTCCTTCAGAGCTGATGACCTGGATGAAGGCGTCTTATCGGAGGCTGTGGGATGATCTCTGAAGTGTCTCCATGACGACCCGTGGATGATGAAGGATCCTATCTTTGAATATTCAGATTCTTTCAGCCCATCATGACTTATGTGTGTTTTCATTCAAGATGAACAAGACTTCGTATTGAATAATACTACAATAAACATTATTTTGCAGACAGAGAAGATGGTCCCTCGTCATGTGACTTGTACAAACAATTCTCAGAAACTAGAAATTGAATTATTTTCGTGTGTGTGTGTGTGTGTGTGTAACTAGTGGACAGACTGCATCAGTAACACTAGTAGCCAGGTGGTTGAAATTAACCAGCTGTACAACTTGTATGACATCGTTGTCACCACTGCCTGACTGACCCCAGCAGAGAAGGCTCCCCCGTCTCAGGGGGATCTCAGGGGGTGGTCTCCATCGTCCAGTAGGTACCTGACACCAGCGGGACAGTCCGTAAACTGCTCGACTCGTTCAGGGATGATCAGAATGTGCTGATGATTTTCCTGCCTCCTGTTTCTGGACAGCTGGTGTTAGTGGGACCATGTCGACGTCGCTACGTGAACACGACTAATCAGAGTCTGCACCGACTTTCCTTCTTTTATTTTTATCCTATTTAAAGACAGTCAAGTCCTGGTACGTAATTCATGATATTTACACTGTGAAGGGTCTTTGTCCATCTCATTTCATCTCTCGTTTAGTGGTGGTGGGTCAGCATGCGTACAGGCCGTTCCTTTGGTGGTGGCGGTTTGTCAGAGGTCACAGGTCTTGTTCTCGTTCTGAAACAAATCCATCTTTCACACGACAGTTTAAATATTTGCAAAAAGCAAACAGGGTGGGGGGCATCATACCTGAAAGGGCTGTGTCAGCGCCCCCGTCATCAGGGAGCTCAGTGTCCCCAAAGATTAAACGGATCTTCTCGGCTGCGTGCTGCTCAGTGGAGGAGCCGTGGACCGAGTTGTGGAGGAGGTCAGAGGCAAAGCGGGCCCTCAGAGAGTCAGGGGACGTCACCTGAGCCTGCTCAGGGTCTGATGGACCCATTAAAGCCCTCCACTCTTCCACCGCATTGGCCTTGGCCAGGACAAGCATCAAACAGGGTCCCCTAAACACGACGAGGCACGAGTCACCACGTACACACAACCCAACATCCATCTCACCGGTCCGGAGGCTTTAGGGCTCGTCTGTTGGTCGCCATGGTTACTTTGGAAATGAATTTGGTTTCAATTGCAAACGCACCTGTTGTGGACATGTAATAGTAGTGAAGCTATTTCAGGGACTCGATCAGTCTTATTGACTAGCAGATCGGTGACACTACAAACCCAACGGACAGAAGAACCAACCATATGGAGCAGTAGGACCAATAAAGGTCAAGAAGGACACGGCATTATTAATTATAGTCACGGCTTCTGCAGAAATAATTCAAACGTAACTAACATGAATGTGTTGTTCTAACAGCACCGACACCTGTTTTTAGGTAAATCAGCCAACGATCAGTGACGGATGTCAACAGTAAACACAGCACCAGCACCGCCAGGACGGGATTGTGTGGGGTCCGTTTAATGTGAGTCTCGCTCAGAGTTCTTCCTTTTCAGTCGAATAGAATCGGTCCCCTGAATGGGGTCTACAGTATCTACTGCCAGGGCCGTCATACAAAGGAGGAAAATCCCCCATATACTAATGAGGTCCAGTGACATCCAAAGCCCCACTCATCTCTGCGGTTGTGAAGTAACTAAATGGGGCCAACGGAAGCGGAAGATGAATCCAAACCCTAAATGTGCTGTGAACAAACGGAGACAGACGTCCAGGCTGCCTGCCTGAGGCTGGACGCCGTGACTCTGAGCTGCCAAGACGGGTGGTCCGTGGTCCGAGGGTCCACTCACCCACACATGGAGTCGACCAGCTGGTCGAAGTAGGGCTGCTCCCGGTGCTCCGTGTAGAGCTCCTCCGCCAGCTCCCTGGACAGAAGCGTCTCCTTCTGACGCGTGATGGAAAAACCTCGGCCACGAATCTCCTCCATGATTGTCTCTGTAGACAAATACGGTGTAAAAACACGCGTAAACGCCATGTCAGCATTGTTCCTAATGAGCAGAGAGAACCTTTGTGTTCCTCAAAGGCGTCGGGCTTGATCACGGCCAGGGTCTGCTGCTTGGGGAAGAAGAAGCTGATCTCTCGTTTTGCGTCTTCCTGACTTGAACTGCCATGAAACTGGTTGATGGAATCCTGTTCCACAGCAAACTGGGCTCCGAGACTAGAGGTCATGAATGGAGGAGTCAGTGATGACCCCCCCCCACCGACTCCTCAGGAGTCAGTTCATCACTTACCATTCAGGGGTCTCCTCCCTGGCCGTGATCACGTCAGACGGACCAATGAGGTTCTTCCAGTCCTCCACAGCTCCTGTTTTTTCCAGAACCAAAGCCAACACTGGTCCCCTGGTCACGTGCACGTGATGAGGACAAGGTCTCCAGCGATGTGGGTGATGTTTTTAAGTGCGTGAGTTACCTGGTCATGGTTTGCAGCAGAGCAGAGAAGTTCTCCTCCTCGACGAGTTCACAGTAAAACTCCTTGAGCTGCTCCTCTGTCAGCAGCAGCTCTCTTTGAAGAGCCACCGTGAAGCCGGAGTTGTGGATTTGGGCCAGGATCTCCTCTAAGGGGCCACAGATAGGAACCACAGAGTCAGTGGAGATGGAGGCTTTGGCTGAAACCCCGGAGCAGGAGGCCCGCTCTCTTCACGCCGCGCGTGTGTTCATGTACTTGTGTTTGGCACAGACGATACCTCTGCTCGCTCTGGCAGCGTCGGGCCGGATGAGGGCCAGCGTCCTCTCCACAGGCTCTTCCTCCCCATCCTGCCCTGTTCCTGAGGCCGTCCTGAAGTTGGGGAAGAAGAGGGCGAGCTCCCTGCAGGCTTGGTCGCTGTCCTCGCTGCCGTGCACGGCGTTGAGCAGTGTCTCTGTGCCGTATTGTGCCCGCAAGCTGCAGGAGCCCAGGGGGGAGAAATAAGAGGAGAGCAGATGGCGGCTCGGCGGGTTTGGGTGTGTCTACGGGAGCAGGTGGGCATGTGCTGCTTGTTCTCTGTTCCCGACGTTACAGCGAGAGGCTCTGACTCTGCTGCGCTCAGTGTTGTGTGCGTAAATGTCAGACAGGTGGATGTTGCAGGAGCTGTGGTGATCGATGCTGAATTGGGATGAACCGCTGACCTGTCAGGCCTCTCGCTCCGGGCCTGCTCGGTGTCTGCGGGGCCGATGAACGCGCACCAGTCCTGCACAACGTTGGCTGAGTCGTCAGCCTGGGACAGGACTAGAATATGGGACAGGCCACTGGACATGAACTGCACCAAGTCGTCGAAGCAGGCCTACGATCACAGGAGAGACACAGCAGGCCTGCAGGGTCCGATCCGGTAGCAGGAGTAGTCAGTAGTAGGAGTAAGAAGTTCACCACACCTCAGATGCTTTGTGCTGGTAGAACTCTCGAGCCTCGTCCTCCGTTAGCGTCCGTTCCTCGTGGGCCAGGATCTCGAACCCCGCGTCTTGAATCTAACCATGTGAGGAACATCAGCAGAATGAGCCGACAAACACGTCCCAGTGGGATCAGCGCCAATCTCTGTCTACCTTCATGATGATCTCATTTGCTTTGCCGTGAGCGACAGCGTCTGGTTTGATGATGGCGACTGTGTAGGATTTACTGGGGGGAACTACCCAGAGAACGGAGGGACATGGTCAGTGAAGCAGACAACGACAAGAACGGTCAGAACGAAAACATCCACAGCACCAAGGAGGCCTTCTTCGCTTTCTGGCTGTTGAGGCTCCTCCTCTTCTTTTTTCTCCTCATCGTTCTCCAGAGCTTCATCTGTTATCTGGAAGTCAAAGAACACGGAGCCTTCACAGTGTGCATCTCTGGGAACACAACAGCCATCGAGGAAGGAAGTGAAAGTGTCTCTGATGGGACAACTGACGTGAACCTGTCGCCAGATGTCGTAACGACCCACTAAAGTCCAGCATCCATGTGAACCCGCTGACTGAAATGGGTCTTTGGTGGTCAAGAGGCTTCACATGTCTCCTGGAGGATAAACCAGTGTTGCTCAGGAGGGGTTTGGAAAGTTCCGGGGTCTTTCAGTTCCATCCAGTGACTGACTGACAGGTTCCAGCTGCTTCCGTCCCTTTCCACCCTGACTGCTCCTCCGACTCTCCACTTCTTTCTGTGTCATTTGTAGGTTGGACTTCTTTCTAGGGGTGAATGCCGTGTGGTGTTACGACCTCTGGGACCGTTTCACGTCAACTGAACATACTGACGTGTTCATCACTTAAGTCACAGAAAACATGATGATGCAGAACATCGTCAGAGAAAAAGGATAAAGGTTGGGGTTGGGGTAACGAGTCACTCACCACGTTACGTTCACCACCTTGGGTCAGTATCAGTTTCTCCTTGGCCAGTTCGTCTAAGATCAGCCTTTGAAGCTGCGGCACATTGGCTCCTCGCAGCACGGCTACGAGCTCCCCACCCTGCCAGCGCCGTGCAAACACCCCGTTACATCCTCCCAGGGGCTGGGTTCAACACCACTTTACTTTGGGTAACCCCCCCCCCCCCCACACACACACACGTTTCTGCGGCACGATGCTCTTAACAATGACTTGACTTGAAAAAGGAGGTGGGAGGAGTCTTACTTCATCTCACTCCTTTCTGAATATCTTTGTTACTTTTCTCTCTTTTCTTTCAGCTCGTTTGTCTTTGTCTATTTATTGACTCAATTGTCAGTTCATTGGATTTGTCTTCTTGTGTGTTCTGGGTGATGTTGTGAGTTCTGTTTTGTGCTATTTAAAATAAATGAACAACAACACAAATACCACAGGACACGTCAATCAGAACATCTAAATATTATTAGTTCCCATTATCTAGGCGGGAATACAGGAGATCCGTCGAAGTAAATAAATCCAATAGAAAATGGAAAACATCAGTAGTCTGTGTCAGGACTTTAGTGTTGATCTGGATCTTTCCTCCTGGGGACAGTGTGAACTCTTCTCAGCTCTGCATGAGGCTTCTGCCTTTTTCTCTCCCGTTAACAGGTTTGGTCAGTTTTACCTCACGCTGACTGAGGGTCAAAGGTCAGAGGGTGTAGTAATGTATGGACTGTGAAGTCCATGGAGACGATGTGACGACGAGAACTGTGATGTTGATTGACTGAATTGACTTTGATCGATGTCTTTGATTTGTTATATTTGTTTTAACAAAATGAAGTTGGACAAAGTACAAACATCCAAATAGAATTCACAATCTCACCCCAAAGAACAGGAAGGTGGGTTCGCATTTCCCCCGATACCTCTTCAGAGCATCAATGCTGTCTGCATCTGCCTGTCACACCGGCACAGAGGGAGGGAGAGGGAGGGAGAGCGAGGGAGGTGGGGGGCTGCCTTACAATGTTGGGGTTGTTTTCCTCACTTTTAAAAAAAAATCTTTTGAACTCTGCACTCACTGCGACGAGGTGCAACAAGTCATCCGCCAGCTCGTTCTTGATTTTACGTAGGACACTGAGGACAGCTCGACAGGGCCCGCACCACTGCTGGTGCACGTCCACCACTGAGGAGGGGGGGTGCAGACAGGGGTCAGTTATCCCTGGTGGCCACAGGGGGGCAGTAGAACACAGCCAGCTGGTCACGTACCTATCAATCCTTTGGCTGCGAGGGTCTCCTCCCACTGCTCCTGGTTTGTGACCACCGTCTGCACGACACACGATCAGGTTGGATTAGACTCATGGAATCAACATGTCTTTGCAAAGTCGTGTGCTTCCTTCCGACCTGCACAGTTTCTTTCTTCTTTCCTGCCATCTGAAGAATATACGCGTGCGTGTCTGTGCGCGGCGCCAACGTACAGTGAACAGGAAGTAACTCACTGAACACTGATCGATTTCTCACTGAACTGTAGCGCACCGCGTCCCTGCGATCAAAGCTCGCGCTTGTTTGGCTTCTCGGTTGCTAGGAGACGAAGACTTCCGCTTTCCGGCTGGAAAAAACAAGGCAAAACAAATACGTGGAGGGGGGGGGCAGGCAATGATGTTGATGTGGCGTCAGATCAGCGGGGTGGGGGGGCAGGCGATGATGTTGATGTGGTGTCAGATCAGCGGGGTGGGGGGTGGGGGGGCAGGCGATGATGTTGATGTGGTGTCCGATCAGCGCAGAGAAACGTCCCGGTGCTGTTTCCACCCCGTTGAACCCGGAGACCGACATGAAGTCGGTGTTTGGTGGAGGGACCCCCAGACCGGCCACACGTTGTCCCTCCGGTGACCAGCAGAGGGCGATGTGTCATTTGCAATATGTGGGTGTGATTTCACAAACGTCCAACAGACACTGTCTCACGTGATTAGTAGCCGTTCCCAAAGGATTAATAGTCCCTCGGGTTTCTGTGCTGTATTTTTCCTACTTACAGTTCACAGAGAACATGTGCTTACGGCCCAGCTGCAGCGAGAACGTGCTCTGCTCCCGCTCCCACTCCCGCTCCCTTGCACCAGTGATCGTTCCAGGCGAAACAAAGCTGTGTTTCGTTGTTCATGACCCCTGTGGAACGTGACGGGCCCTCTGGTGCATCAGCTGTCTGCTGTCTCGTCCCGGACTGACCAACGTACATCAGGTGGTCATCAGACCACAGGTTTCACAGGTTCGGTGAGGACCCTCAGTTTAGTCATGAGGAAGCAGCAGAGCATTTGATCCTATTTTCACATAAAACCATTCAAATGGTTCTTACGTGTGAGTTTGGTTCTTCGGTGAACCTGAAACTTGCAGACTGAGAAGCCGTTCTTTCTCTCAGCCCATGGTCCTGTTTGGTTTGCTCTTGGTTCCGATGTTTATTTCTTTCCTGTGCGTCCTCGCACATGAGGTTCACGTCTTCGACAATGTTGTAACTTGTGCAATTTCTTCTATTCCTCTGCAACAGAGAACAAACAGTGTGTGTGTGTGTGTGTGTGTGTGTGTGTGTGTGTGTGTGTGTGTGTGTGTGTGTGTGTGTGTGTGTGTG
>JBBMJM010155607.1:0-10384 GCA_037832705.1 Centriscus cristatus | reverse complement strand
CCACAGTGTTTGGTAGCAAGAGGGCAAATATACAAGATTACAGTGCAGCAGAGTGTGTGTGTGTGTGTGTGTGTGTGAGATGAAGGGTCACGGGGCAAGTGTGGAGGGGGGCTTTCTAAGTTACAGGGTTTGTACAACACAGAGTGCTGAGAGAAGGAGGGAGAGGAGGAGGAGGAGGAGGGAGAAGGCTCTACCTCTGTTAGCGGAGTCAGTTGCTGCAAGAGGAAACAAAAAAAAAAGGATTTAGTTTGTGTGACAGGGACACGAGGAAGCAGGAAGGACTGCGAGGGCAAAATCAGGGGGGGGCTGGAGGAAACGCCAGCGGCCGCTCGGCATCGCCGCTGCCTTCGCCTGATACCGACCTCGTTTGAGAGACACCATGAGGGTCTTGCTATCTGTCCCGTGCTCGTTGGAGACCTCGCAGGTCATGCCGTTCTTCATGATCTCGGGCGTGGCCTGCAGGGTCACGGTGCTCACCACCTTGTTACCGTCCACCGACACCGACTGGGGAGGGAAAAAGGCACGTGAACGTCACCTCGGATTCTGCAAAACCAGGATGTGAAAAGGGACTGGAAGGGGGGGGCGGCAGACGCCTGAGGTTTTTCAGTTCATGTCATGAGAAGTCGACTCCGTGATGGTCCAAAGGAAAAATAAAGGTTTAGTCTCCTTTGATCATGTGACTTAATGCCATGATTCAGTCATTAATGGGTAAACGTCCCCGCTGTGGGGGAAATAAAAGGACGACCTTATCTTATCTTACAAAGTTTTCTTTAAACGTACCTCGTCTGGGATTCTCCTTTCAACTACACCACATTAATAGGAACTGGGAGAATAAAACACGGCTGTTCATACCCCCACAACAGTTGATTTTCCTCCACTGCGAGTGCTTTTCATGTTTCCCCTTTCAGTCTGAGTCCGTCACAAAATCTCCTACACGGCTTTTGTACTTTCACTTGCTGTCTCAGTTCCTTGTGATGTCCCTTTTGTGACTCATCGCTGTTTAGTTTCTTTCATTCATTGATAAAAGAAAAGAGCATTTTGATATAAACAAAAAAAACAACAACATTCCCAGTAGAAAAATAATCGTATCTACCCTATTATCAACTCACCACTCACATTCCAGAGTTATAATTCACAAAATGGACAATTAACCACAGGTAAGGCACTGAAGCGTAACATATCTATGTTTATGTGACTTCTTATTTTGCTGTAAATGCACATGGTGGCGTTTGTATCTTGGGTCTGAGAATTTAAAAAAAAGAGAAAACGACGGCAGATTCTCTCCAGTAGTGCTTTCTACCTCTTTTCCTGAGGGCGTCCAGGTGAACTGAGGGGCGGGGGAGCCGTAGGCCGAGCACCTCAGGGTCACCATGTCGCCTTCCTTCCCCACCTCTCCCACAGCTGGAGTCTCGATCATTGGCTTTCCTTGTGAGGGGGGTTGTTGGAGAGTGAGAAGAAAAAAAAAAAAAAATCAAACACACGCACACACGCTACTTCCACCTGAAGGCATTCAGCAGGGTGGGGGCGCGACCCCATCTCCTCGCTGCTTCCACCAACTGTACAATTTCCTTCCTCTGACCAAAACAATAGTGTCATTATATGTGTAACAATGAGTTCTTCAAGGATCCAGAGACTCCAGGACCTCTGTTACTTTGTCTAAGTCATGTTTTTAGGACACTCTGACGCTCCCCGAACAACGCAAACTTAAAGCAGCATCAAATTCAAAGCAAGTCTGAACTGACTTGACCTTGCGTGACCTTATGTGTTTGTTTTTTTTAACCTGCTTTTAACCTGCTAAAATAAAGGGTTTTGATTTTGGTGCGTGCGGTGTCAACGTGCGTGGATTTACGGGCCGTTACCTTTGACCGTCAGGTTGACGCTCGCCTCAGCGGTCAGTCCCGGCACCGACGGCACGGCTCCGACACACTTGTACTCGCCAGCTTTATCGTAGGAGACACTGTCGATGGACAGGGTTCCGTCCTGAGAGAGCACCTCGGAGCCCTGGGGGAACACGACATCCCACAAATGAACCCCGCTGAACTCCCACCCAGCTGCCCGCTGCGTCCGTCTCTGTCCTCTGAGGTGAGTCGCAGACGGAATGGTGGGTGTCTGGTGTGAAGGCACATCGCTACGCTGGGAATGTGAAAGAAGAACCTTCACACACACACACACACACACACACGCACACACACCATTCCAAACACAGCGATAACAGATCAAAGCCACTTCCTCTGTGATGTATCTGTCTCTTGCAATTTGGCCTTGACTTCTTCTCAGAGCTCTCCTTCCTTCAGAGTAACAGACGCGTCTCCTACTCAGACAATCATCAGCCGGTTAGTTTCCATCGCACCCGGGAGACGTGACACCGGGGAACAACACTAGGAAACAAGCGTATCATCGGAGAAACACGGAACAAGCGGAGGACCAGTGTTGAATACCAACAGACCAAAACCAAAAAGGTTTACATGCTGATTTGAGGTTGGTTTTTTTTAACGGCGTCAGAACATACAAAAAAAAAACAAAAACGTCTTGTCGTCACGACGACAAGACAACAGCGATAAGTTCCTCTCGTTTCATTCCAATACAAACTTTTCTTTCTACATTTACACCACTCTCTTATCTACTGTATCACATGTTGGGTTTTCGTATGGTGTCACACGCTGGAAACTGTGTCTGCGGGCCAGTTGTCACCACTGGACACAACACAATGCCGCCAGTGTTCAGGCCAGACGGAGAGAAGGCCGCGCTGTTGTACAGCAGCTGCACACCCAGTAGGTTTTAGATCATATTGCAGTTAAAAAAGGGGAAAAAATGCATAAAACTCGACCCAGAATCACAAAATGTCCAAATATGGACACTAGGTTCCGCGGCTTCATACTTGTGCCTTATAACTGTTATCTTGGAATGCTCAGAGAATTCTGCAGATAGATGAGTTAAAAGAGCAAAGGAAAAAATTCTATTTGCATGAGCGGGGAGGTGGGGGTGAGGGGGGCACAAACCTTTTTCCACTGAACCGTGTGCGGAGCAGACCCCTTGGTCTTACACTGCCATTCCACCTTGTCTCCGAGCATGACAACCTGCGGTTCCACCGGGGTCACGCTCACGGGGTCGATATCTGACGGACGGAAGGCAAAGAGTTCAGGGGTGGGGGGTGGGGGTGGGCACAAACACACACCCTGAAGACGTCCCACTCTGGGTGTATTTACTACTGTTGTTCATTTGTTTATTCTCCGTTTGCGTCCATTCAGTCTTGGAACTTTGTCTTTTGACTTTATTTCGTGTGTCCTGTGTGTTTTATATGTGACATTTCATATCGTGTTATGACCTTCAGTGCTATGAAAGGCACCTTTCAAATCAAGTGTATTATTCTTATTACTATTATTAATGTGAGGGATTGGACCGAATGAGGAAATGACGTCGGGATGAGGTTAAAGTCATATGGAAAGTGGAATTGGTTAGAGTACGTCCGAAGGGATTCCGGCTCCTGCTCCGTTTCTCACTCACAGTGGACGTCGAGATTGATCTGTCCACTCAGATCAGCATCCAGGTTGTCGAAATCGATGGCCGTGCACCTGTACACACCAGCATCTGAGCGCTTGACGGATTTCAGCGTCAGGAGTCCGCCCTGACCGCTGACGTCTTTTCCCTGAGACGACAGAGAGACTCTCGTGAGAAATAGTTCCGAGCGTGATTTCGTTATTTACAGCGAGAAGAGGTGGGGTGTGTGTGTGTGGGGTGGGTGCTTTTACGTCTTTTGAGAAGTCAAACTCCGGCTGGGGATTTCCGTCCGTCTCACACTTCATAGTGACAGTGTCGCCCTCTTTGACCGGATCAGGGTTGAGCAGGGAGAAGGTGGCGAATTCCGACGGGTCTGGACGGACAGGAAGACACAAACGGAACAGGTGAACATTCCTGCGATGGATCCGTTTCTCTGCTCCACTGTACATCATCAATCAGACATCAGCAATGCATTCCAGAGGGGGGCTGCCTTCCCCCAGCTCCTCATCCTCACATTCTTCAGCCATCCTGGTACGTCAGCGACCCAGCACCACTGATGGCATTGAACAACATGCATATAACATTAAAGGCAAACACGTGGAGGCTTTGAGAGTGAAGCTGCACTCTCTTTAGTGCATGTGTCTGGTCTTGATCACGTCCACCATGTGCAGCAGTGGGGGAGGGGTGAGGGGGGGTGGGGGGTCACCGGTCTGGTAAGAAACTTTCTTGACAATGAGGCAGATCGCCGGCAGAGGTAAAGCCGAGGTCACATGGTGGTTTCATCCTATCGCTGCTATTCTGAAATCACAATTATCTATGTTTGTAATAACCGTACGTTCATTTTATGTAGCACTTTTCTGGCCACTCAAAGACACTTTACGTTGGATCCAGGATTCATTCACTCGAGGGACAAAAAGTCAGTTTGTTTCATATTTTTTGTTACACTGTATCTTATACCCTCCGTTGTATTTCTTTCACAGGGGTGGGGGTCCTGGTTCACATCCTCACTCCCTGAGTTTAAGTCAAAGAGCCCCTGAGCGAGACAACGAACCCCTAAATGTTTTTTTCATTCTCGTCCACGTACCAGGGACTGTGGTCAAACGTCGCAGATGTAAATTTAAAACACACTCGCCGCTCACAATTCAAGTTGATGGTGATGGTGTCGGACTTCTTCTGCTTGTTCTGGTCTCCTGGCATGCTGTACTCCACGGTGCACTGGAACACGGAGTCCTTGTCCGCCTTGGTGGGCTGCATGTACAGCGTGCTCTTGATGGTGAAGAGACCCGAGGCTTCTTTCACCACCGAGGGAATCATGTAGGTCTCTGACGGGGGGAGGGACAAGGAGTACGTGCAGATCAGTGATGATGACAGAGCTCTAGTTGAAGTCTTTGACATGCGGGACGCGTACTCTCTCTCCGGTCCTTGACCCCAGGGAGGGGCTGGCCGTCCTTGAACCAGATGATCCTCGGCTGGGGGTGTCCGTTCATCGTCACGCAGGTACCAATCTGATGCACAAAAACAAGGAGAGTCACGATGGAGGACGTGCGCCTCCTGGGTTCAGGTCACACAGACAAAGCGCCGCCGCACCTCGGAGCTTGTCGTCTCGCCGGCCGTGATAGCCTGACTGGAGGTCTTTGTGAGGTCCGGCTTCTCTGGAGCAACTGAAACACACACACGGGGGGGGGGGGGGATGATTATTATGATCAATGGGCCTCAGCAGGGACAGAGACGCAGGTCCAACCTGGATACGGACAGGATTCACTGCCGAGCCCCCCGTGACCCCCTTAATGAAGTTGAGCAGTAAATATCCTGCTTTGTGTTTTAACACCGTGACCTGGTTCACATGAGCTGATAAGGGTCAATCACACTCACACACACACAGCTGTCTTACACAAACACATTCACACATTCTACTGCAGGTGGGAGTGAGACGTCTCACCCCCTCCCCCCACCCCGGCTCACTACAAGGTCGTGCTATCGGCTGCCAGATGTCGACAGCTAAAAAATAATCACCAGATGGAGGAAAAAAAATAAAAAATCTCTCTCTCTCTCTCGCTGTGGCTGCTGTCTCATAGGTAAGCACATGTTCTTACTATGAACACACCTGGGGCAGATTCAGGCCCCCGAAGTTCAGCCTTGTATGTCGATACATACGTGTGTGTGTGTGTGTGTGTGTGTGTGTGTGTGTGTGTGTGTGTGTGTCTGTGTTGGAGCCACAGCTCTCTCCTGCTTCTCCCGACAGGGCCAAACCAGTTATTAATGCTACAGCTCACCCCCCCCCCCCGAAGGGGACCTAATCCTTTTAGACTCCACAGACACCATCTAATTCGAGTGGTCCGACGTGGACAGAGACGAACTGCTGCTGTGTCAGATGGGTTCGTTTCTTACAGCTGTGGGAGTTGAGTGCACCGTCAAACACGCCGGTCTTCACAAACCACTTGGCCATTGACAATTAATAGCGTATTTTATGAGACTAGTTGAGACCTAAGTGCCTCTAAGTACGTAAAATGTTAATGGTTAACGCACCGGCATTTTTCTTCACGTCACAGTACTACAGTCTCCTGCTGTCCAGTGATTGATCGGCGCAAACGAATCACATTTATTTTGGCGGGGGCCCCTAAATGCTAGAAGTATGATTGATGTCTCCTCAGCAGTTTCTGTGGGGGGGTGCAAGGACACCGCGGGTCAGTTCTCAAGTCCCGGTGATAAATCTGATGTGTTATAGGATGAGATATATGAGACATGACAGGTGGGATTGAACTGTTAATCAATTGTATCAAGAGTGATTAGATTGGGGTTAATTGACCTCTGGGGAACTTATCAAAGAAGATTGGTCAACCTCGGCGTCGGAAAGGCCTCCAGAGGGCGAGTGCACATGAGGGAAAACAGATGAGCGGAAGTTTGCGCTGTTCTCACGACGGTAGATTTTTATGAGAATACTATTTTGCTTTATTTAATCTTTTCTGTTGTTTCATACACATTTTCATGTCTTTCGTTATTGTTCATTTTCATTTTGTTGTAAAATACTTTGAGCTGCATGTGTGTATTAAAGTTCTATACATGTGACGTTCATTATCACTATCATTAGTATTCATGTGTAAACGTTGTCCATCACCTAATATCTAATATTTGCATATTCAACTACTCCAACTCATCAGGGGTTAAAGGGTGCCGGCGGACTCACAGAACACTTTGAGCATCGTCGAAGCTTCTCCAACACCGCCGGCTCCAGTAGTGACCACGCAGTAGAAGACAAGTTCGTCGAAGGGTTGAACCGAGGTGATGGTCAAGGTGAAGTTCTCTTCGATGGTCACTCGGCCGCTCAGAGGCGTGTCTTTGTCGCTTTCACCCTTACCGCCCGGGGAGCGGAACGCCACGCGCTTCCTGGTTCCAAACTCCTCCTGAAGCAGACAGGGAGGACGGGTGGTTGACACACACACACACACACGAGGAAAACAAGAAGAACAGAGCCTAAATAAACCCAAAGCAAACATCAGTCGGAATACTTACAATGTACCATTCCACAACAGTGTTGCTGGATGACGGGGACACGGTGTGCGTGCACGGCAGCTTGGCGGTTTCATCCTTTAACACTTCCACTTTAGGGGGCACGCTCACCGTCACGGCTGCGCCGCACACTGCGGAGAAGAACACACAGAGCGTCAACACAAACACGCCTGGATGCGATGGGAATGTGTCATGTGAAGGTTGTGTGAAATGGTCAGAGAGAAAATACAGAAATAATTAGAAGAAGTAATTCAAGTAAGAGATTAACATGTTCTTGACAGACGCACAAAACAGCTTTGTCGCCACAGGAAAGGAGGGAACGAGCGGACGGAGTGGACAAAAGGAGGCTACACAATAAAACCGCTGCGACGACGACGTGTGTCTTTGTTGCCGGACTGAAAGCCGACGTGTTGGTTTAATACCCTCAAGGCCTCCGACTGTCCAAACGCTCCCTTCAGAGACGGCGACATCCATGCATGTGTTCATCATCACGCCTTTTCCTGTTATGTTCCTCTTTCCACACACACCTAACACACTCCTGGCGACAGGAGGCCCGTGTCTGTGAGCGCCGCACCTTCACCGCAAACACACGCTGGTACTGGGGACACACACTGGTGCAGGCGACAAACGCCCACACGAGCTGGGAAGGCTGCGGAGGTGACAGCTGACACTGGGTGATGCCAGAGAATAATCCCATGGACCACACACACACACAAAATATGTAGATTTGAGTTCTACAGCGGAGGGGAATGTGATAAATGGTGCCTTTCAGTGGACCGACCCTGTTTTTTGAAGCTTCTGTGAGTTTACACAAACTACTGCAGCTGCTCCCTATCAACCATCAACTTCTCAGCCTTACAGGAGAATTCCCCTGGAGATGAATGAGCAGCAGTAAAAAAAAAAAAAAAAAAAAAAGCTGTGAGGAATCCCGGAGGGAGGCTGGAAGGTTTGAGGTCAGTGTGCCCCAGGTCTCATCAACAGTTTGCAGCGACAAGACCCACACGGCTGGAGTTCCAGTGGGAAAAGGGGCCACAATAAATCACAGCACCTGAGTGGCCTGTGCACACGTTTGACAAGCGCCGAATCACAGGAGAGAGAGACAGAGAGAAACGGCTTCCATCATGGCTACTGCGCACTGACCCACTGTGTAAAACGGTGACTAACACGAAGCAGCAGCTTCCGTCGGTGTGCAGGTGTAAAGTCTCAGTTGTGCTAGTGTGACCGTTGCCGCCCAACTCAAAGACAAATTGTGTGGAAGTGGGCGTGGTCAAAAAAGGGGGAAGGGGGGGCACGGCTGAAATATTGAAAAAGGCTGGATGGACTTGGTGGTGGAGACCATCATCTGGTGTGATCAATAAATGATTAGATTTAAGAGTCACTGGACCGTGGTGCGCCCCCTGCTGGCTATTAGAAAGCGTGCAGGTTTGAAGCACAGGTTGTTGTTTCTTTGGACAGTCAGTGAAAACAAAGACATTACCATGGACTAGAGCAACAGTAAGTCCGGTATCGGGGGGGGGGGACTAAATTACCTTTGTGTAGGTTCTAACTTGAGTGTGTATTAGCATGTGTATATGTGTATGTAGGTACCAGACACCAGAGACATATTTGCAGTACGGTCATGTACTTTTTACCATGTGCAACTAGACGAGCGCGTTAATAATGGATGAGACGCAACGGCCAAAGTAAACAACCCCTCAGCAACACTTTGCAAAACCTAAATATCATCAGACGCAAGAAATCCACACTCAAATATTCATAACAGGAGATGGGTGTTGCTAATGAACTGCCAGCGATATATTCTGTACAACATAAATGAATGATGTCGTCCATCGCTGAACCACAAAATCTGCATTTGAATAATTGATGCTTTAAAATAAAATAAAAAGATTTGCTTGACAGGTCGACTGTAATAACAGGGAAAATAGGCCGGGGGGATGAAAGAGCGTTTTCTAAAAATGTTTTATTAGAGATGAAGGAGCTGCCGGTCACCTTGTTATCATGCTACTGTGAGGAAAAAAGAGGAAGGAAGGAAGGAAGGAAGGAAGGAAGGAAGGAAGGAAGGAAGGAAGGAAGGAAGGAAGGAAGGAAGGAAGGAAGGAGAGGACAGGGAGCTGTCAAATAACACTGTGTGATTACACAGTGCTGTGTGTGTGTGTGTGTGTGTGTGTGTGTGTGTGTGAGATGTCAGACAAAAAGTGTGTGTCAATGAGAAATTCCACCAGGGTCAGATGTTACAATTCACCACGACCTGCAAACCACACAGGGGTCATAGGTCAGCCAAGCGATGATGAAATGATCTCTATGTCTCTCACTTTGGCTCTGATCGGATCCCTCTGTCTGCTTTGTTCATGCGTGTACTTCTTTTTTGTTCCGCTCTCGCTCTTTTCCAGTGTTTCCTTCCATCAGCTCGGCCCCCCATAAGTGAACTAGCATTCGTTTTTGCAAACGACATCTCGTGTTCTGACTTTGTAAGACCCAACAGCAAATCCCTCATCTGCTCCCGCGCCAACACAGAACAGCGAGCCAGACGAGTAAATGTCCAAGAATGTGCGAGTACACGAAGCGCTGTGCTTTTCGTCAGCACTCAGGATTTAAAGAGTCTCGTTAAGTGGTGCATGGGAAAAATACACACTTGCACGCATACCGCAATTAAATCAAGTGACTTACTGGCACATGTAAAGAGACGCCAAATCGTAACGCAGTTACTCAACTAATTAGGTTTGCGGGGGAGGATAAAAAAAAACTAAACAACACTATTTCTTAGAATTCAGTCTTTAGGATTTCCTGTGTTTCAATGCAAACATTTCTATGTGAACATTAAACATGATCAGAGATTATTTATTGTTAATTATCGTACTTCGGTCTTTCAGTATGATTTTTTACATAAGTAATTCCAATTTTAATGAACTCCTGACACATGAATATAATTACTTAATGATGAATATTAATTGAATTTTGGCACATTCAATCCTCCATATTTAACATTATATCAACATTAAAGTTTTATTGTGCAGGCAGCAAAAACCCCTGACAAATGATTGATGTTCATTATCAAATGGCCTGCAACTTTTTATATTCACTCAAATTACTCAGGATAACGAACTCTTCCACGAGGACCAGCAGGAAAACACGTGACAGGACGCAGCCTGCATTGACCCCCACCCTCAGAGTATCTGGAAACAAATGCCGCAGGTCGTCTACGATGAAAAAGGGGCATCGGTCCACTGTGTCTCTCCCTTTTATTTGATTCCACTCTCCTCAGAACATGTTGTGTTCCGGGGTGATCGCTCAGGCGTTTGTGTTTTACACACAGAGCAGCTGGACAGACAGAGACGGCCAATTAAAGCATAATTAGGGGGTCCTCTGTCCAGTCTGAGCC